>JPKZ01003130.1:772546-782930 GCA_000803305.1 Toxocara canis
GGGTGGAGGCGAGTTGAAAGCAAACCGGGGTGGTGAAGATGAGTACATTATTCACTTGAAGACAAGGAGCGACTGGTTTATCTATACGGTCTTGCGCTGTCTGCCATACGTTGGCCGTGAGCTATGCGAAAACGATAAGGAAGCACTGGACAACATTTTGGAACAGATTGGTGAATATATCTCTCAAAGGAATAAGGACTACGTCAAGGTACGCTTCGTTTAAGTCCTTTTTTGCCTTCACTCCTCTTTGGACCTGTTGAATGCTTCTGTGCTTTTACGGCACAGGTTCCATCATTATGATGTCACAGTAACGGCCAAAAGCTTTTTATAGTCTTTTTATTGGAATACTTTATTTAGGAAATTTGCTGCTCCCGTTCTTGCGTTTATTTTGATCGGTTCTTTGTTTTTTCTGCATTCCATCCTAAATCCATTTCTTTCTATTTTGCTCTTTACGTATCAAGTCAAATGAACTGTTTGAGAAAGTGCAGTGGAACGTAATGTGCAGCTGAGTTTTTTGTTAAGTTATTGCAAGTGTGGAGCGGCTCGCCGCACGAGCAAGAGGAATATTTGGATTGTCTGTGGGCACAGATCTCAAAGCTGCGAGAGGATGAGTGGAAGGAGAAGCACATAATGCATTACTACGTGGCCTTCGATGGTACTCTTGCAGACGCACTTCAGCACAATATCAGCAAGTATGCATAGCGTTCATTGAGTTCTCTTGTCTTCAAAATGATCGTTCAATGGTATGTCCAAGTTCGACATTATAGATAGATATCGGTCAGCATTGTGCAAAATCGCGATAGGAGATTATGGGTGAACTCGCTGTTCAACTGAGAGGGTGTTAATAGCAATTCGCAGGTTAATTTTGGGCCGAGGCGCGATTGAGTCGCTATAAAAAAGGCGTGAAAAGAAAAAGAGAGTGAAAAGTCCAAGAGAAAAATAAGATCACTAACCGTTCTGCTCGCAGTTCAGGTTTTATCGAAATAGATGGATGGGGATAGGAATCATCTTTGTGCTATAGCTTTTACAACAATTGAGTTCGGTGTTTTTTGGAGACCGCAGCACCTCGAGAGTCCCGAGTTCGTATGGTCTTATCTCATGCGTCGAAGGGTCCCTACTTGCTCTTAGAAGCGCTAGTACACAATAGAGCGTCTCTGTAGTGCAATATAGACTTATTTCGCTTCGAGAAATGAATACGCAGCTACTGCTGCTGATAACATTTGATGCGGCAGTGGATGCGGTAACGAGTGGTGCGTAAAATTACATGTTTTCCATTCGAAACCTCGTTCAGATGCTTGCAAGTTTGGATGGACCGGCACGCAGTTACACACTTTAAATCCTTCATAGACTTCCAGTGTTTTGAGATTTGCTTAGGAAGCTCGGTTAGAGTAGCATAGGTGTTATGCTTCTACCTCTGTTTATCACATCTTCTGAACCCCTTCTGGACCCTTCTTTTGTTTTTTATTGTTGAGGCTGGACGATTGGAATTAGTTAATGATCGATAAATTTTTGCAGTTTCTCGGCCCCTCATCACTCACCAAGTAAGGTGTACCCGCTGCCAACTGTCGTATTCCGGCTATTCGACTATGCCGATTGCCCCGAAGAGGTTTCCTTACGTTTATTCATCCTCATTTCCTCCTTTCCCTGTTCTTTCGGCCACCGGTCATTGCGTTGTTTTATCGCTGTAATTGATCTGATGTTTTGAAGAATCTTCAAAGTTTCATTCATTGCTTGGTCAAAGGCACTTTTCAGGAGTAGCTTGGATAAATTTGTTGTACAGAATGGCATTGCGACTTCGCGCTAGTTTTTTTCGATAGGAATGTTCGGCTGTATTTTTCTCCAATGAACTGTTTCCCATTTCCATTTTGGGATGAACACTTCACTCGGTTGCGTATTAGTAATAATAATTACAGATGCTGCAAGTAAATAACACGAAAGATTATAGCGCCGTTTCCGTTGGTTCGTAAAACATGGCCAACATTTTGGAAAAAAATTCGCCGGATCAGGAAGAATTCTGGCTCCGCTTGAGTACACCTATTTTCCAGCAAGGTCGAAATAGCCATAAGAAAAATTAAGGACCTTGTCTATGAACTATTCCATATATTTGGCGAAAATGGCTAAGTAAGCATTAAAAAGTACCTAAAATGCATAACAATTCTCTTTTGCAGATTCATTGTCCATCAGTGTGATTATCAGAAGCGGCGTTCTCTGAAGCTTTATTTTTTTGTTTGTTTGCACAACTACAGTCGAATACAAAGTCAAAAATTGAAGCAAAAGTGTTTGAGAAAATTTTCATTATCAGGGCATTTCAAAATTTCGGCAGAGGTTCGTTTAAGCTTCAAAAGAGCGGTGCATAGATTACGATCTTTTGAAAGTGCTCCGTTCAAAATTCAGCAGTAATGTGACGTTGATTTTCTTTTATATCGAAGATTTTTAAGGGTCCACTATTGCCTGGAGCGCATTCAATTGAACGCTTTTTGATCGAGGAGGATTTATGTTGGATCATTGAGCAGAATGTTTGGAACAGAAAGGAATGGTTGGCTTTGATCATTTTGACAGTTCGTTGTTCTCACTCGTACAAACTGCAGTCTTGCTCATAAAACATTCATTTCGTTTTCTTCTTCAACTCATTCATTGTTCCTGCTACTTCGACATGATGCATATGTTTGGATCAGTTTTTTTTTGTCGGTCGTTCAAGGGCAAAGGTTCAAAGAAATGATGATTAGCGTGATTAATGTATTTCAGACTAAAAACGTAATTTGATTATGCCGGAAATGACCGGAAGAATGAAGAAATGGGAATTATCGAACCCATGGGAGCTGACCTTCTGATCAAATTACTGTCTTTCGGAAAAAATTATATTGTGGATATGCGATGATCAGTAGGGCGTGCGCTTTTTTTAAATGAAAATAAGGTGTGTTGCACTCTGTTGGGAGCATGTGAAATAATTGTGAAGAAGCAGATTGGAAAAGTGATGCGAGAAGCATTTTTCTCTTCGCAGTTATCGAAATAATTTTTGTGAACAAAAAACAGTTACCGAAGCAACGTCATAAATCATGCGGCTTTTTTGCTAGCCGACACGAATTGCATGCTATAAAACCGATCCGTTCGCCTCCCAAATTATTAACCTATCAAGTGAATACTGCGAACTGTTGTCAAACTGAGCATGCAACTGCGTTCGGATAGCTTACTGCTGAAACGAGTCTGCACGATCAGAATCGCTGCGCTTCTGCCTAGTTAAAAATAATCCAACACTCTGTTTAGAATAACACTGCTCTGTTTAAGAATCTCCTAAATCGTCTTTGACTTAGTGAATAAAATATTCCACAAAATTCGTTCGCTACTTTTGAAATATAGAGTACATTTTATCTTAAAGAATCAGTTTTCCATCTCCACGACTGCTCGGGACATGAAGACTTGCCTTTTAATTTTTGGCACTAAGAAAAACAGTTACTGAGATATTGAAATACATTGAACTTAAAACTATGTACCGACAGTTGTTTCTAGTAATGAAACTGTAGTAAATTTCATTCCTGAAGATCTTCTTGAAGCCTCTGGAAAATACCACGTCAGACAAATGAACGTATACAGACAAATGTCAATTAGACCTTTGTTCGTTTTCCGTTGCGACGTAAATACGCCCCAAACGAATTTTCGTTGTTAAACTTTGTGCGTGACCATACGAAGACACCTGCTTTCTCTCCCCTCCGTTCCTACCTCCCCCTCCCGTCTTTGGAGGGGTGGACAGTACTAGTTTTTACGTATTTCGACTTTCAGCACTCGCTAATTGTATCCAGAGAGCGAAAATACGGAGGATAAGTGCTTATGTAGACGCGTAACGCATGTTAAGGTCGTGTATCTCCCAGTCAATTTACCATAGTCTTGGAAACCTCCATTTATCTATATTTCCGAGTTGTTTTCCTATTAGTCGAAGTGATGGATGGGGTTTGCAGCGCTGTGGAGCTTCTCGATTACCAAAGACGACATACTGTTCCTATCAACTACATGGCTCTGGAAGTTATTTTCTCACAGCTTTTCCGTCTTCCTGAACCACCCACGAGGCCGATTTTCTATGGAAGTCTGCTTATTGAGCTCTGTAAAATTCAGCCAACAAGCATGCCTCAGGTATTTTCGTTAATGTCAAATAAACTTCATGAATTTGTTCGCAACATACGGTTGTCTTCAAAATGCAGCAAGGAAATCCAGAAATTCAGAAGAAAGGAATGATAGAAACTGCATTCGGTTTACAGTATAAATTTATTTAGATTCCTGATTTGGCCATCTCTGGCTTCTGATTTTGACAGCTGTCACAAGGCTTACCTACTGTGACGATTGAATTGTGGCCAAAATAAATTTAGCATTTCAGTTCACCAAGAGGGGAGGGAGGTTATAAGGACCGGATTTGGTTTGCAGTATTTTTTCAACTGTCTCTGTTTAGTTGCTTGCAGCTATAGCAGCATTTCAAACGTTTTTCACGAGGCGCTTTTTTGGGTGTATTTTGAAGCAAAAGGGAAACAGCAGCTGTACTGCGTATCGACGGTTTGCGCTTGTGCTTAAGTAGCGCTTGTGCGAGTTTGTGGTTATTTCTAGGTGCTAGCGCAGGCAACGGAGCTGCTCTATCAGCGTCTCGATTCGATGCACTTCTCTGCTATAGATCAGTAAGTCTTGTGATCAGAGGTTTTTTTTTTCTCGGTTTATGAAAAAGTTTTTGGGTTTGATTTTCAGATGATATCGAAAAGAGAAAGCCTGTTTTCGGTTGACAATGAGATCGGAGAAGTTCTGAGCCTTAGGTGGGCGGAACGGGTAATGATAAGTGGAAATCATGCTAACGAAATGAGTTTAAAATTTTGATGTTAGGCGTGCTAAGCATTTCCAAAGTTCTTGATAAACTGAGCGAAGCGCACAAATTTTTGCGACTGAGACAAATGAAGCATGGAAGTAAGGGAAAACTGTATGAAATTTTTTAAATGAGTAATAGGACGAACAAAATTTTTTGAACTGACAAAGCGGCCGGCAATTTTTGAGTTAGGGGAGCAAGGCGGACTGTTTTTCAAAGGTTTCGGCCTGTGCGCATGCTTCTAGTTCCGGAGCTTGTCGTACGCCTACGGAAGGCTACCATGCCGGTTTTGGTAATCAGTAAGTGCGGGAAAGGTGCTGAAAATCGCCTTCGATAATGTGAACGATCATCGTAGGCGATTTTCAGTGGGGACGGCTTTATAATGCTGTTGGCCGCTTTTGCAGTCAGAAGCCGCTGTGTTGGTGGTGATAACCGATTGACTGCAAAGCCCACAAACATTTCGACAGTAGCCTTCGCCTGTCAAAGGCAGTATTCTCATTCTTTTTTCTGAGGCCAGCTGCTCGTTGTGTGTGATCGTGGAAATCGATTGTGAGTATCGAGATCATTCTACGAATTGGAGGTGCTGGAGAGGAGCACTTATACATGCCCCGTCCTCTACTTGCGTAGGAGAGGTCACCAGTGCATGCGTAAGGCGACCTGTTGTTCCTCGTTAGAAATACAAAAGAAAATCGTAAAACACTGATTAAATCCCCTCCGCTTTTCAGCATAGCACCGATCTCCTTCACTGACGACATGTTTATTGTTTCTAAAAATAATTGCAGCTATATATTTGCTGTGCTTGGAATTATATATGCTGAAGGTGCGACTTAATTTAAAATGCGGAGGTAAATGTCATGGGAGGGTTAGCATGCTCCAAACATATCGTTGCCGCATTGTCCTCCGCATCTCATCTTATACTTTCGAACGCATTGCAATAGATAAGTCCCTTTCGACTGTGAGTTCCTTCCCGGGGATATATCCCACAATAAACATGTGGTCAGTGAAGGAGATGGAGGCTATGCTGAAAAGGGGAGGGGATTTAATCAGTGTTTTGCGATTTTCTTTTGTATTTCTAACTAACGACGAACAATCGGTCGCCTTACGCACGAACTGATGACCTCTCTTACGCAAATAGAGGTCGGGACATGCATTGTGCTCCTCTCCAGCGTCTCCAATTCGTAGAATGATCTCGATACCCACAATCGATTTCCACGATCACACACAACAAGCAGCTGGCCTCAGAAAAAAGAATGAGAATACTGCCTTTGACAGACGAAGGCTATTGTCAAAATTTTTGTGGAATAACCACAAACTCGCACAAACAGATGGGGCACTTACGATTCCCTTTTTCTGCGGGTGGAACGCATAATCTATGCCAAGTCTTTTCAGGGCGTCCTAAAAATAAACGTATATTTGTCATAAGGTATTCATGCATTACGCAGATTGGGATTGGTGCGAATAAGGAAAATAACTGTCATCATGGTGAGTCCCCCAGTTTAGAAGATAGAGACCTTTCGTCCCTATCTTTTAAAGAGACGAAAGTCCTCTGTCTTTCGTCCCTTTCGACTGTGAGTTCCTTCCCGGGGATACATCTCTGTCTTTTAAACTAGGGGACTCACCAACAGTTGTTTTCCTAATTCGCACCATTCCCAATTTGCGTAATGCATGAATATCCCATGACAAATACACGTTTATTTTTAGGACGCCCTGAAAGGATTTGGCATAAATTATGCATTCCACCCGCAGAAAAAGGGAATCGTAATTGCCCGTCTGGTTAATTGTACATCGCTTTAAAACGCGAAAATTTATGAGTTATGACTTTTTAAGGACAGTTTGACTATGCTAAGCTGGTCACAGTGCGTTTTGCTGCACGTTGAGCATGTTTCGTTGCTTCGCACTTTGGATACATTCTTGAAGCCAAGCAGTGGCTGCATATGCTCCGTCCGTACGCGGTCTTTTCACTTTTCTAATTGCGTAATAACTTCAGAAAAATGAGCGCTAATTCTACAGCAAGTATTTCTATGCAGCGGAAAGGTGTTCTCGCAGCAGATTATCATCCTGAGTATATTTTGCTTGCAGAATGATAGACTGGTTCAGCTATCATATGTCGAATTTCGAATACCGCTGGTCATGGACGGAATGGGACGATTGTCTCGAATTGGACGCCCTTTCTCCCAAACACTTTTTTGTCCGTGAGGTCTGTGAGTGCTTCTTTTTTTAAGGGTTTGCATGACGTTGATGTTGTTGTCTTTTTCGCTCTACATACCCTTCTCGTACAAATGATATTGGCTTATGATAGTGTTTTGCAGGGAAAAGGAGGGAGAGGAGAGTTTCATCAAAGGGAGAGGGCGGGAGGAAAAGAAGGCGAGGAGCATAAGCAGAATACAGAGAAGTAATTCGCCAGGGAAAGAATCACGCCAAAAAGATGGGGAGCAGTTCGCTTGGGCAGGGAACTCTCTTAACAGGCCATCTGGTTGGTGAATGACCTCGACTGAAAAAGTTGGAGAATTGTTCATTCCTGTTTCTTTCCTGCAAGTAAACGCTAATATTATTACTATTATGATTATTAAGGAGACCTCGTCGGAATTTGCTTCTTGAAAGGGTTGCTATCGGAGAATGCAAGATAAAAGTGCAATTTTTTATCGGAGAGCGACTCAACAGAGGACGTGGACTGGTTGCGCGGCCCAGTTAGGGAAGTTAGTCGACCAAATGCTGTTTCGAAACGGGGCTCACACAAAGCTGTAGTTTTTGAGTGCACGTTCACTTTTCTCGAATTGATTATTCTTATTTCTTGCAAGTTGTCTAAAAATTATTTAAACGCTCCAGAAGTACTGTATGCCTGTTGTTAAGTGACTAGTTCAGTCTAATTTAGTCAACGCATAGGGCTAATGATTTTGCGTTGAAAAAATTTGAGTGATCAACGAATTACCCCTCTGCGTCTGCTTCATCTTTTCCATGTTACATGCTCAGTTCGCACTTATCGTGTTTGGCACTGCCGTAGTTACCGTCCTGCATGGGAGAACCAATGTGCATAATATCTTACTGAGTGCACCGTTTCAGTTGCTGCAAAAATGTATGCATCTTTCCTATCATCAGCGTATCGTCACTTGTCTTCCGGAGTCGTTTCATCATCTTATGCCGCTTAAACCATTCTTCACCTACAACTTCGAAAATGGTAGTTTATTCTTTGCTTATATTGTGCGTTTATGTTTATCGTAAAGCCAAATTCGCCCAGTCTTTCTGATCGCAATTTTCTTCTTCTTGCAGAGCAATTCTTCCACATAGCAAATAATTTGCTCGTCAGGATTACTTGCTTGAGTGGTGTGGCTACTTTAGGGTGGGTCAGCCGATCACTTGTAGCATGTTCTGACTTGTTTTCAGTGACAAAAGAGCGCTGTAAGCACGCTAACGAGATGGCAATATGAAACAGGAAATTAGTTACATTGTTTTCTCTTCTTTGCTGCAATGAGAATCTTGGGAAAATTTTTTGTTGTTGCGAGACAGTTGAGCCTGGGGCGGGAAAAGAGGGGAACAGTTGCATGGGCCCGTGAATAGTCATTGTTCGGGCAGTTTTTGTTTGAGGAAATAAGATGTGAAACAAGGAAGTGCGCTAAAAAAAATTTTGATCTAATTTATTTTTCAGAGGATGCACCCACGGCAGCATTAGCAGTCCGTGTGAGCGAGTTAATTAGGAGCAAGACTACGGCGGACGAGTTGATCGAAACTTTGACTGGCTCTGAAGTGGAGGGTCTTTCAGACGAACTAGTTCTAAGCGCGTTTGTTGCCGTGCTACTGAACCTTTCTCAGAAGACGATCAGTCACTCGTTTGCTGCGCTCACGAGGTTTATTTCTTTCCGTTAGGCACCCTAGAACTCTCTATTGACTGCGGCACACAGTTCGGTCAGTGTTTGAGCTTGTTAGTCAGTTCAGGCAATTTTAAGTTGCCATCCAGTATCTTAGAGCGATTACTGCTTTTGGATTAAAGCAGAAAATATTTCTACGTGCTGCCTGCATTACTGACTCCAAAAGTCACTGCTGTAGTAGCTATTTATATCTAGCGCATATTTTGCTTAGAGGGGTGAGGAGAACATGAAATTAGGAATTTCTTTGCATAAGTATGTGGTTTGCGCACTGTTTATGTTTGTTTAACGTGTACTTTTGTATTCAATGTAGGTATTGGATCTGTGAAATGTTTGTATCTATAAATTGAATCGCCAGCGTTTGTTACGAGGTATGTGACCAAGAAGCAAGTATTTAGTTACATAAAATATTTGAATACTTCAATTACTTTTTATGCTCTCATCAAGTATTACCTGTTTCTCTATTTTCCAACGATTCATAAAATTGAAACATCGAATGGAGAGACGGCAGAGTATTATGACGGAAAGGAAGCAGAGAATTAAACATGGGACTGGTGCTATTTTGGGCGCTGAAGTGCGCTTTGCAGATATTTCAAGACATTGAAACAGCTCGCTGGAGGTGAGGATTCACAGATGACGGTGCTGAGGACACTTTATATGGTTTGGAAGCACAATCAGCAGGTTCGATTTCACTTTTTTCTAAAATCACGCGACCACTTTTTCCCGCTTTCTTCCTTGCTCTCCTTCGTCCTCCTGCTTGCATCTTTCACTTTTTGATGTGCCGGCCGCACAGTTCACTGTCTCACAAGATACTGTGATTGGGTGTTTTGTGCTTTTTGATTAAGAGTATATTTCACGAAAGGTCGTCTTCTGGAGTCTCGTTGGCAAACGAGCAACCTCACTCCTTCCGACAGGCGAAGGAGGAAGGATGGTCACGTATACGGATTCCTATTTGAGTTCTTTTTGAGGGAATTCGCGTTCACAACCCTGATCTTTACTCCATTTCTGAAGCGCTAGAGTTTTATCTGCTTAGCTTCTTGTTCAGTTTTTCATTGGGGAAGAGCTGGCGAGCCGGCTTTTTCACTTCAAGCAAAACACTCATGCAAAAAACCTTTCACTGTTACCAGAGAAAAAAAACGACAGTCATAATAGAGTTCTAAAAGGGTTTTAGTCCGTATGAATTTTTGTGCAGTTTTTCTGGATAGAAGGCGGCAATTCGTTGTTGTTGTGAACTTTTGATGCCGCAGTATTTCATTTGGGAAGGGCTTTTTGCCTTATTTCCGAAGTGTATCCATTGACCAGTTCATGTCATTGCTTGTGCTAGAGGTGTTGTTTAAGATGATGAGTGTGATTGCGAATAAGATGGTAACGATGACAATTATTGACGCGACTGCAGTCGTCGCCTGGATATTCAGTGATGAAATGAAACTCGAATTCGAAAGGTTTACAGCTTTAATGTTTAAGTGACATACATCGGCAACCAGCCTTCGCCAGTTTTCGAAAATTCACCCAAATCTTAACAGTTCGATTTTTGCGAAACCTTATGCCGTCCAAACACCCCAAAATAGCTTTTTGCGTTTTGCGCAAGTTCCAAAATGTGAAGTTCCTACGCGGGCTCACTCGATGGTTCGGTGCTTGATGGAAAGGGGAGGGGGGGGGGGGGGGGGTGGGGGGGGGGGGGGGGGGG
>JPKZ01003130.1:782969-826100 GCA_000803305.1 Toxocara canis
GGGGGGGGGGGGGGGGTGTGGGGATGAGAGGGAGGAGGTTAGTGTGTTCACGTATAAGTAAGTTATGCTATATCTTTCGTAACTCAAGAGTGTCAGTATGGGGAGTAGTCATTCGCTTTTTTTTAGGGTTGCAGTCGTTGATTTTTACGGATATAGTGCTCTATTTATTGTTTTTGCATTTCTGATTATGACGGTTTATGCTGGAACGCGGGTCGAGTTTAGGTGACCTCTTAAGTACTTGGATATCTACTTCCTCCACCTCATTTCATCCATTCCGCTTTCCTAGAAAATGGGCTCACTCGTGAGCGACTCTGGGGGCTATCTTGTAATTTATTTCACAGCGCGCCTTCATTTTTGCGCTTTTCCTTCTTGTTTCACTTCATATTTCCGGGACCTTGCCTTCGTCCCCTCTCTGTAGCTTTCACGAGTTTTGCGAAGACTTTGTTTGGTCTATTTCTTAAACGACTTCGGGGGAGGGGGGGGGGGGGGGGGGGGGGGGGGGGTGGTTGGAGTCAAATATGTCTGATAGCGTTGCATTCTCCGCACAAGCAACTAACAGTAAGATCATGTTCACCTTACTGCATGTTTGCAGTATAGGTTAGAAGTCGAGAGTGTGTGAGAAATTGACTGTTTTAAGGATGTGGACTTGGGAGCTACTTTGTGATACGGTAGAGCATGTGGTCGGACATTTGCGTCGCTGTCGCCTCAAACTGAACAAGCTTCAGAAGAGCCGTACAAAGAAAGACAAGGAGAAACAGGAGGTCTCACGCAGAGACACGGAGGTAATCAGTGCACTTTTTTCTTTTTTTCTTACAATTTTCTTGCCGACTGCATTTGTGTCTTTCATCTATGCAGTATTGAATTTCAGTTCAAATTTATAATTTGTTAAGTAAGCTGCATGTAGGGTTGTGAAGTTCATGAGAATATATACTAAACATAAAGGCAGTTTTTCCTTCGAAATACATTTTTTTATTGTTCCAGAAAGTCATTATGAGATGCATGAATGCGTGCAAAACCCTTATTTCGCAGTCGAGGGGTTGGTAGCTTTGCTTTTGGTCGTAAACCAGAAACGTAATCATCACTCGTGAAATCCTCACGAAATTCTAATGCAAGTGCGGGGAAGGTCATGTAGATAAAAGGGCTATGCCCAGTTGAAGCGCTGTTTGAAGATGGACGTCGATAAAGATATTAGTGAAGACGAAAGCAAGGGAGAAGACGGGCCTAATGAAGACGACGTGAGTTTACTGGCGAACGAAGTCGAGGATCTGCGAGAATATCTGCAGAACTTGTTGCTCGACGTACTTCATGTAAGTGTTGTTTGGTCAAGTTCGCTCCGAATCCAGATTCGTCGTAATGTTCACTTGGTTACAGATTTCTTTGTGTTCCTTGTAACAAATTCTACGTTAAACTTGGACCAAGTGACAGCATACTTCTCATTTTCACTTTAGTGATACTCGTTTTAACCATGTAGATTGTCGGCTAATCAGCTTCCTCACCCTTCCCTCCCGCCCCACCTCCCATCCCCTCCCCTTGTCTTTCTCTTAAGGAAACCTATCTTTTCTACGTGGATTGGATGATTGCGGTTATATCGCTAAGTTTTTGACGCACGTGCCACCAGCTTTAATTGCTATTGTATCCCATCATCTCCATCTCCCCCTCTGTCTGTCTCTCTCCCCCCCCCCCCCCTCTTTCCACCCACTGTGTTGAGAGGGAAGGTTGCAGAGTTTAGCTCTGCACTACTAAAAAAGTACCCGATACTTTCTTACATGGACTATTTCCATTCGAGTCGGACGATTTCGCTCCCTTCTTATTTCAGATTTCTCCTTTTCAGTTCAAATGTTTGTGGCGTTATTTTTATTTTCTGTTCCTATTTTGCGAGTTTCCTTTTCGCTGAGTGTAAGTAGTTAATGAAAGGAAGGGAGAGGGTTAGTGTAGGGTTATCGGTTATCATTGCAAATATTTTTGAATGGATGATCTGTCGAAGTCACAGGATATAATAATCTTCTTGTGGTGGCCGCATGCAGCACAGAAAGCTTGCTAATGACCGCGGTTTGCTCCGCTCACAGTGGTTGCAATTAGCAGTACTTAAACTTCCATCTGATAGCTTAGCAGCTGTTTGCGACTTACAGTTTCCGCTACTCAGCTGTGCTCTTTATAAATTACTTTGAAGTTCAGTTCAGCCCTCTCTCTCACTTGCTTCGTTTCACAGCACTTTTTTTTTCACATCTTGGCAATGCCCAATCGTTTCTTGTTACTGGTTACTCCTACTATTGCAGAAATTCACAGTAAAACTGACTGAACATATTGTAATTTGTGATTCGAAAGGTGAGGATATCAACACAAGTTGGTACAAGTACTTTACCGCTCGATTCAGAGGATTCTTCTTGAAGGTAAAGTTCTCGATTTGTTTTCTTTTGCAATATTTCACGTTCGATCAGGCGCAGGGATATCCGCATGGGTGGTCGGCTAAGAGGAACGGCGTTTAGTCATTGTTTTGTAGTACAGCTTCGATTGTTGACTGTTGGGTACTTTCGAAACGGCGAGAAGCTCCGGAACAACAACCGAAGTATTGACTTTTATTGTCGTCAGAGACCTCATCTGCTACATCTTTATTCCTTTTTTTTGCCGTCATAAAATTGCGCTGCTTGCTGCTTATCTTTGTCTGTTCATTAGCTTCGACTTACAAACCAAAGAAGACAAAATGCTAAAGGGTAAGGATAAGGAAAGGAAAGCATACTGGCAAACACCTTCTACAGCTGCAAGGGCTTCTAATGAAGATTCTGGAGCGATTTTATAAATGTCTAGCGCAGGAAAAATAAGTTTGGGGGTGAACATAGTTCAAAAGGATGACTGCTTTGGTGTTGAATTCTAGGGCCGAAGTCTGCGCTTGCGAAATACAGAAAATTGCATATTGTGGCGTTGAGTGAGCGTTGGGTATGCGAATTTCCAGATGAGAAATTGGTAGTTTTGGGATGGAAAGTTTGAGAAAATAAATACCGACAACGACAGCTGTCCTGATCTCGTGAGCAGTTCGCTTTGCAGTGCGCGATAGGAGCAGCTGTTTGTTTCTCGACGTGATTTCTTCACTGAATTTGATTGAATGTCGAGTCTTTCATTAAAACGGCAAAACAGCATGATTCCGAGTTTGATAAGTTGATCTGGTGATAGATATCCCGCTGTTTCTTCCCAAATGAAGGAGGGGAGGGACGGCGGAGAGAGAAGATGGTAGTAGTAATAATGGTGGATGAATGTATAGCGGTGGTGCTTTTTCAGCATTGGAAGGAACTATTCGAATTCAGCGAAACAATCGACAAGCAACTATTCAAGGCGAACACTATTGACGCGCAGGTGATGGAAAATTACACAATGTTCATCTCACTCAAATGCTAATCATTCAGTTATTCCTCACTTGTCCTCATATGTCAATTAAGAATTTTGTTTTACTGCATGTTTCTTTCGTTTATGGTTCATCAGCACGCGCGCATTTACCTCTTCGGATGTTTGTACAGATAACGATGCCCCCTTCATCGGATTTCACCAACTTTTTAGAAGAGTAGTATGATGCGAGATCGTTAATTTTTAAAACGCTGCTTGTTTCTAGCCGTTTTTTTTTTCAAAATTGATATTCCCATTGAGGCTGCAACGAATAAACTTGAAAGTTGATATTTCTAACACAGTTTGGAGCTGCAATTGTGAATTTGCAAGTAACGAGTTGTACAGGCCTTCAGAATCATTGCGACATAATTCGTTTTATACGTATTTACAAATTTCAGATTTTTTGAAGACTGATTGCCAGTCTTCGAGGGATGAAACGTTGAAAAGAATAATGTTTTTTGAACCAGCGTAGAGAAAAATCTTGAGTTTTGAGAATTTCTTGAGAAAAATGAGCAAGAGTATGTGTGTGACGCAGGGCTCCTTTGATGACTTATCAGAAATTGCGATTATCTTGACGACTAGTCACCAGAGGTAAAAGTTGGGATTTGAGCATGTGGACTGCAGCTCCTACAATAAGTCCGCAAGCTTTGGTCACAAGTGGTGACCCGCAATCTTTCATTCGACCCGCTAAAATTGTTCAATATGGGATAAGGTATGCCCATTTGTGATTTGAGGTGTGACAGACTAGACTGTTTTATTTTCGTCCGCAGTTTTTTAAAATTCGAGATTTTTTCTGGAACAGTGGTTTGATTGGGCGATTTGTAGAGTGCTTCTCAGCTGTGCAATTAAGTGGTCACTTAGTGCCATTTTGTTGGAGGTTGCACAATGGACTGCGCATTTTACGAACTTTGTTGTCCGGGATCCGCGCTAGCGTTCATGTTTTATTGCAACCTTTTGTTCCTGTTTTTATGTTTTTAGATTTTTAAATATAATTAT
This sequence comes from Toxocara canis, assembly GCA_000803305.1. Lineage (NCBI taxonomy): Eukaryota > Metazoa > Nematoda > Chromadorea > Rhabditida > Toxocaridae > Toxocara > Toxocara canis. The sequence continues at coordinate 787,341 of JPKZ01003130.1, forward strand.
CTATTTCCTCTAGTATTTTTTAATCCTGTTTCTAATACTTCCTCTAGTACAATTATAATTTCAAATATAAGTTCCGACTAACAGTAGTCATGTGGTATAAGTGGGTCACAATGGGAGAATTGAAACCTCGCGGACTCTACTCGCACATCACCTTATGGTACCCGTTCGTTTAATGGCCAAGTAATCTAAGGACGTTAGTGAGATCGGTCTTCGCACAAAATCTTGTCGTGTGACAGGCGAGTACTCGACAGGCAGGTACTCGTTAATGGGAAAATGTTAATACTACGGTTAGAGGGAGGCGGACGGATGTCGACAGGAGATTCCCAGTTTTTGGAGCAAGGGATTCCAAAGGGTTGCTTTGTTTTCGAGGTCGAAGAAAATCTGACTGTGTATCCGAATGGACCACACCTTGGTCTTCAAAGTAAATCATATGTTTAATATTGTGTTGAATAATGTGAAGAGGGTTCTGACGAAACAAGGTTGCTAGAAGGCGAGAAGTATTGATATTGCGTTTTCATTGTAAACTGTGAAAAAGTTTCCAAATAGAACTAAGGATCATGTTGCATACATATATTTATATATCAATAAAATTGGTGAACGGGCCAGTTACGAGTTAGGAATGCAAGAAAAAATGGCTTTGTCATAATGAAAAGTTTAGAGCAGTTGAATTCACTACCAAACGATGGTACATTTCATCTCATTACTTTCCACTTTGATAATCGCTTTTTCATGTTTCTGTTGTTGGTGCCGTTTGGTCTTGTTCGATCCATCAGTATGGATAATGTTGTCCTCTTCATTTGATGTTGATACCTTTCTAAACAGCTCGTTGAAATATTTTTATTTTGAATGTGACGTTGTCATTGGTGATTATGCTGGGTATATTAAAACTGCTTTTTTCGTGGGATTTCAAAGCATGCGTGAGTCAGATATGAGACCTATGCGCGAGTGCTTTGGTGTTGAGAAATAGTTGCGGTGATTCTGAGTGGTTGGAAGGGTTACATAAAACAAGGGAATGGCTTTGTGCATTAGCCGATTAACTGATCGTTTAAGCAATTGTTAGTTCTACGCACAGCAGTTTGGGAGATAAGGGTGGGTTACAGCAGTTACTGTTGTTTTCGTACCAATTGTTGCACTCATCGCGTCGAGTGCAAATTCAAAACCAAATAAAAAGAGGAAGAGCCGAGCGAAGCGAATGAAAAAATCACAGCTGGAGCTGAAGATATACACAAACCCCGTTCACAGCTACATGTGGCATTCACATTCAAAGCTGGAGCCGAAGAGGCACACACACCCCATTACAACTACATATCGCATTCACGTTCAGAGGACTGACCGACGATCCGCCCTTGTGATACACACCGTATATAAACATGCGATGTTGATTATGCGATTGTTGTTCTGTTTTTAAGATTCTGTCTTAAACAATGCTTTGCTTCGGCTCGCTCTTCTCTTAACCTTGACAATTTACTCCGTCGCTGTCAAGATGCGAATAAAAATCGGATTGCGTCTCCGTGTCCCTTTTGCTCGACAAATACCGACACGACTGTCCCCTTCGCGAATATATAGCTTCACTTCACCCACCCCTGTCGCCCGACTAATCATCTCCATACGGACAAAAATTCTCTACACCAATGATAAATACAGTTTCATCATTCATGGAAACGCAGGCTTTTCATGCGTCTCCAAGACGGCTGCCAACTTAAGTGTCGTTGTGGTGTGGCCAACCTAAACGAACTCGGCGGGGGGAGGAGGAGGGTATTGGAGCTGCGGCCTGCAGCCGCATTTTCCTTTTACCAAAGTTCGCGAGGTTAACAGCCATTTTCTAGACTCCTTTTTACACGAACCTTGCACCATCTGAACTGTTACCACGGGTAGCCTGCATGGGGTTGAGTGATGAGAATGTGAAATGGTCTCGCGACATGGGTTACTTATTAGTTTATCATATCATTCGCAATATACCATACAAACTGTTGCAGGCACCGCTCTAAAGGAGCGTCAGCAGCTGTTTTGTTACGTTTTAACTGTGTGATGACAAACGAAACAGTTACGACGCATATAGGATCCGTACGCGATTAGGGCACTTAGCAAATCTGTTGTACTGTCTTGGAAAAACTTTACGCAAGTAGCACCCAAGTGCATCGTCTTCCTGCCTTTGCGTTTCCTCGAAGGTCATTTTGAGCCCACTATCTTTCATTTTATTGTCAGTGCTGCGTTACCGTAGTGTACCTCCGAATAGAAACCTCTGGGCTTAAAAGATTGTCACTTCGGGAGGAAAAGAGCTTTGCAGAGGGCACAAATGGGATTTAATGTCGAGATTACGACTCACAACAGTTCCACTTTTGAAATCGAAGCTCGCGACATGGGTTACTTATTAGTTTATCATATCATTCGCAATATACCATACAAACTGTTGCAGGCACCGCTCTAAAGGAGCGTCAGCAGCTGTTTTGTTACGTTTTAACTGTGTGATGACAAACGAAACAGTTACGACGCATAAGCACAGTAGGATCCGTAAGCGATTAGGGCACTTAGCAAATCTGTTGTACTGTCTTGGAAAAACTTTACGCAAGTAGCACCCAAGTGCATCGTCTTCCTGCCTTTGCGTTTCCTCGAAGGTCATTTTGAGCCCACTATCTTTCATTTTATTGTCAGTGCTGCGTTACCGTAGTGTACCTCCGAATAGAAACCTCTGGGCTTAAAAGATTGTCACTTCGGGAGGAAAAGAGCTTTGCAGAGGGCACAAATGGGATTTAATGTCGAGATTACGACTCACAACAGTTCCACTTTTGAAATCGAAACACTGCGTAGCAGTTAAGCGCGGTAGCTATTCGACGGCAATAAATGGTGGAACGATGAATTTTATTACGAGAGAATGGCTTCACCCTTAGCATATGAGTACGGGATTACTCGCTACGAATACAACTAGAAGTTGGCTGGAGAACTGTAGCAAATCGATCAGAGAGGTGGGTTGTCGCTATCAAAGCATTTCTATGTTTGCACGAGCTGCGCACCTAGGAAATTATACAAGCACGCATAAGCGTCTAAAAATCGAACAACGGGTACCCACTGCCGAGGACGAACTGATTTGCGTAACCCAACTGCGCAGTGGAACTGCAAGCTTTTCGCAGCGTTGCGTACCATAGGTTTTACGTTTCATGACATACCTCCGCTCATAGATCGCGTGATATCGCACTAATTAAGTTACATAAATTACATACCGGCAACATCAGGTACCGTTCAACATACCCCACTCGTATTTGACTTCATATCTTGCCGTAATTTGTTATTCCCGCCGCCTTTGAAATATTGGGGAAATATTTTTAATTCCTTTCATCCAGAGGTGGATCGCACTTTTTACCTGATATTGTTATAATGTTCCCTTGCAAATTCCGCCGCAATTTAAAAAGTCGACCGATAATCGTCAACAAGCGCCACAAAATAGTAGGAGGGGCTATCGATGTACTTCGGTAGGGGAAATATGCATATTCTAGGAAACGGCGAGAGGAAATTGTCTACAAAAAAAGTCCCCCTTCCGGACATGACTTCAAATAAAACTGTGACGTAAAAAACACCTGTAAGAACACAAAATTATTGCGATGGGAGAGGTACGACTGACGAAAACTAGGAAATTTCTTCAGAATAATTTAAAGATGGCCAAAAAAAAGGAATTACGATCAGATACGAACGAGGCTTATGGACAGGACACCTTAGGATTTTGAGATATGTAATCAGAGACCAAATAGTATGATTTATGGCCTCATTTAAGCCAAGAACAATTAAAACTTATGCAATGGACGAGAAACGCACATCATACGAGCGCATAGCCGGGTCGCGCCCATCAATTCACCACTACAATGACGCATGTCAATTCAGCGTGGATGCAGCATTTTTCAATCTTTGATGCCCGGACCTGCCTAGGTCATTTCGCATGCATACAACGCATAAACAAAGGTTTCTAGTTCCACTATATGCTGTTTGTCTTTCAATCTTTTGTACCTGCCCATTTGTGCACTATTTTTTCCACTACTTTCCAATGTCGCACTCGAAAGGCAGCAGTTGCTGGTAAAAGAGTGAGTAGTGAAGAGAAAAGGAGAGGAGATGAAGACGAGGGGAGAGAAGAGGAGAGGAAACGAGAGGAGAGGAGATTGGAGATGGAGATGGAGATGGAGATGGAGATGATGGAGATGGAGATGATGGAGATGGAGATGGAGATGGAGATGATGGAGATGAGATGATGGAGATGAGATGATGGAGATGATGGAGATGATGGAGATTGGAGATTGGAGATGAAGATGGAAATGGAAATGGAAATGGAAATGGAAATGGAAATGGAAATGGAAATGGAAATGGAAATGGAGATGGAGAGGAGAGGAGAGGAGAGGAGAGGAGAGGAGAGGAGAGAAGGAGCTATATAAATACCATAAACTGATACTTGAATAGCTCTCTCTGCTATCGTGACAAAGAAATGGAAATGGAGATGGAGAGGAGAGGAGAGGAGATGAGAGGAGAGGAGAGGAGAGAAGGAGCTATATAAATACCATAAACTGATACTTGAATAGCTCTCTCTGCTATCGTGACAAATAGTAGAAGAGAGCAACATCTGCTATAGGTCGCAGATTTGCCAAACAGAAAATAACAACACGAACAGTGGTGGCGGCCATTCAAAGTAAAATTACGTGAACGCTGATCAGTATTGGCAGGTTATCGCACAGCTGCACATGCACACGCACTCTTGATACGATGTGCGAGACGGATAAGCGAGACGACTTTATGGATTTCACGACCTACTACATGAATTTTAGTCGCACGAGGTGAATGTTTCTATTTGTGCGTGTGAAGTTCACGTAGTAAATCGCTAATGCGACTTGAAAGCGTCCTGTTTGTCGATTTGGCATAAATTTATTTTGGTATGAACAGAACCGACAGGAAGGCGACACTGCGTGCATGCGCCAGTGCTGAAGTCTTATAGTAGTGAACTGTCAAAAGAAGAAACAGTACAGAAACAATATAAACAGAACTGCGTTCACTACCACTAGTACACCAATGCTGTAGCCAGTAACATGGAGCTGGTACCGTTCGTTGAGATGCTGCACTGAAAATATTAAGATGAGTGGTATAACCAACTCGGGCGCATTGAGCAAAATCTTTTCACAGTGTACAGATTCAGTCATCATACAAATCCAGCAGGACTCATCCTCAGTAGAAGCACCCCTTCCCTCTTCAGTAAATGCTTTGTCCTTTAGTGTTCGATTTCGATCATCGGATGCAGGTTTGCTTCTTTGACTTAAGTACTATGTGAATGACGGCCTCATATATCTCGATGAGCTCCCTGATAGTTTACTGGCTATCGCTTCACTATTGTGGAACGGGTTACAAGGTATTCTATATTACTGACTACATTTCATTTAGGACGGTGATGTCATAAGCCCTAGGATGTCTGCTAGAGGCCAAAAAGTAATTTGATTTCGTCTTTTTTTTCGAGAAAAAAAAAAAGAACTGCTCAGCTGGCGCCTATAATCTGTTGTCTATTTCTTGAAGCTGCGAAAGCTGTCCGAGCTGTCCACAATTTACTATATTAGTTGGTTTAGATCAAATCAAGCTACGTTTTCTGGGTTTGTTGTTGTTTGTTCGAATAGAAGCATAAACTACACTCAGCAACATCTTATTGATCTAAGTTGCAAAGAATGGAGCATTTTGGCCGGATCCTTTGTTACTGTTCAATAAGCAAATTATTCTATTCAGCTATAGAAAGAGGATTCACAGTTGTAATGACCAACTATAAATAGTTTCTCCCGATAGTTTAATGGAACAATTGAAGGTATGAGATTAATAGCGCTATGCTTACAATCGTTGTGTGCTCTTCAAAGATATATAGGACCGGTAATATAAGAAAGAGAAAGCAAAAAAATCGTAACCACATGGCAGCGGCGAATGGCCACGTCGACTTCTAATAAATACCTTGTCTCGCTGCTGCTTTTTCCTCCTTTAAACGCATTCAATTTTCCCTTCTCTCTCCCACTCACATAACAGCCCTCATAACTGTCGTATTGATGCAATCGTTCTGATCATAGCCGCATAATGAGCGCTAACGACTTTCAAGCATCCTCGATTTGCACGTCACAGTGACCCAGTAATTCGTTCGTTGACAATCAGCGTTCTTGTAGCCACATAGATACAACGCGTTACAACCGGTTATTTTGCGTCAATTAAGTAATAAATACGGTAATAAAGCAATGCGCTTACGATACTCCCAGAAGTTTCGACCACTTTGCGCAAGGTTGTCGTCGTCGCATCTATCTTTCAAGTCGTTCGCCATCGAGCGAGTCAGAGCGACTGACCAAAGTTCACCTGGTTTCTGTTCGGCTTCGATTTTACCGTCGACGATTCTTCGTCCATCTTTGGTGTAAGTGATTTTTCTTTTGTTCTATGAAGAAAAGGAACTTTTAAAACAAATTTTGTATTGCAATCTGTTAACAGACAATTTTTAATGGGAAAAACATAATGAAAAGAGACAATGACAATGAAACGTATTTTAAACAGTATCCGCTTCAGCAATTCACAAATGACTATTTCCGGTAAAGTATACTGGATTACCAATTAATACAAACGGCGCTGTGAACATTTTTTGTTTTAAATGTAGAGAACGGTGAATGGGAGATGTAAATGAACAGTTTCAAACGGCTGCACGACTGTCATAAAATAAATGTTTTAAAACATATTTCAATTTTTGGAAGGAAAATAAAAAATGTTCGCTGCTCTGAAACAGCTGAAAATAGCAGAGGCGAGAAGTGCGAAAAACGATGGCAAGGTGAATGTTTCTATTTGTGCGTGTGAAGTTCACGTAGTAAATCGCTAATGCGACTTGAAAGCGTCCTGTTTGTCGATTTGGCATAAATTTATTTTGGTATGAACAGAACCGACAGGAAGGCGACACTGCGTGCATGCGCCAGTGCTGAAGTCTTATAGTAGTGAACTGTCAAAAGAAGAAACAGTACAGAAACAATATAAACAGAACTGCGTTCACTACCACTAGTACACCAATGCTGTAGCCAGTAACATGGAGCTGGTACCGTTCGTTGAGATGCTGCACTGAAAATATTAAGATGAGTGGTATAACCAACTCGGGCGCATTGAGCAAAATCTTTTCACAGTGTACAGATTCAGTCATCATACAAATCCAGCAGGACTCATCCTCAGTAGAAGCACCCCTTCCCTCTTCAGTAAATGCTTTGTCCTTTAGTGTTCGATTTCGATCATCGGATGCAGGTTTGCTTCTTTGACTTAAGTACTATGTGAATGACGGCCTCATATATCTCGATGAGCTCCCTGATAGTTTACTGGCTATCGCTTCACTATTGTGGAACGGGTTACAAGGTATTCTATATTACTGACTACATTTCATTTAGGACGGTGATGTCATAAGCCCTAGGATGTCTGCTAGAGGCCAAAAAGTAATTTGATTTCGTCTTTTTTTTCGAGAAAAAAAAAAAGAACTGCTCAGTTGGCGCCTATAATCTGTTGTCTATTTCTTGAAGCTGCGAAAGCTGTCCGAGCTGTCCACAATTTACTATATTAGTTGGTTTAGATCAAATCAAGCTACGTTTTCTGGGTTTGTTGTTGTTTGTTCGAATAGAAGCATAAACTACACTCAGCAACATCTTATTGATCTAAGTTGCAAAGAATGGAGCATTTTGGCCGGATCCTTTGTTACTGTTCAATAAGCAAATTATTCTATTCAGCTATAGAAAGAGGATTCACAGTTGTAATGACCAACTATAAATAGTTTCTCCCGATAGTTTAATGGAACAATTGAAGGTATGAGATTAATAGCGCTATGCTTACAATCGTTGTGTGCTCTTCAAAGATATATAGGACCGGTAATATAAGAAAGAGAAAGCAAAAAAATCGTAACCACATGGCAGCGGCGAATGGCCACGTCGACTTCTAATAAATACCTTGTCTCGCTGCTGCTTTTTCCTCCTTTAAACGCATTCAATTTTCCCTTCTCTCTCCCACTCACATAACAGCCCTCATAACTGTCGTATTGATGCAATCGTTCTGATCATAGCCGCATAATGAGCGCTAACGACTTTCAAGCATCCTCGATTTGCACGTCACAGTGACCCAGTAATTCGTTCGTTGACAATCAGCGTTCTTGTAGCCACATAGATACAACGCGTTACAACCGGTTATTTTGCGTCAATTAAGTAATAAATACGGTAATAAAGCAATGCGCTTACGATACTCCCAGAAGTTTCGACCACTTTGCGCAAGGTTGTCGTCGTCGCATCTATCTTTCAAGTCGTTCGCCATCGAGCGAGTCAGAGCGACTGACCAAAGTTCACCTGGTTTCTGTTCGGCTTCGATTTTACCGTCGACGATTCTTCGTCCATCTTTGGTGTAAGTGATTTTTCTTTTGTTCTATGAAGAAAAGGAACTTTTAAAACAAATTTTGTATTGCAATCTGTTAACAGACAATTTTTAATGGGAAAAACATAATGAAAAGAGACAATGACAATGAAACGTATTTTAAACAGTATCCGCTTCAGCAATTCACAAATGACTATTTCCGGTAAAGTATACTGGATTACCAATTAATACAAACGGCGCTGTGAACATTTTTTGTTTTAAATGTAGAGAACGGTGAATGGGAGATGTAAATGAACAGTTTCAAACGGCTGCACGACTGTCATAAAATAAATGTTTTAAAACATATTTCAATTTTTGGAAGGAAAATAAAAAATGTTCGCTGCTCTGAAACAGCTGAAAATAGCAGAGGCGAGAAGTGCGAAAAACGATGGCAATACAAATGTGGAATTACGCCCATTCGAAATTTGCCATAACAACCAAATGCGTTACGGTCGCTTGTGTGGCGGCAATCTGAGCAAGGCATCACATGTCGATCGCAAAAGGCAACGGAGATCTGCCAGGATGAAAACACTGAACTCTACTGAAAAAAAACAATTACTGAAAACCGATCAAAATAGTTTACTTACTTAACATGTAGTCTTACTGCTTTTTGATCTGTTTAAGACAGCTTACCACAGTTGTGCTTTTGAAGATTTCTTCCTCTTTCTGTTTCGATCGCTGAAACTCAGCCATTGAGGAAGGATCAATGGGGCTGTTGAATACGTGAATCATTTCGGAGTCACTGCAGAAGATGCCACCTAAACATGTTCTTTTTATTTAGAATGCGGTGAAGGCACGTCGGCCAACTGCGACAACGATCACGATCAGCTTATGAGAAATTATTTTTGCTGGCGTCGTTCACTGAGAAACAGTCGAAGAAAAGCGCAAACTGCCATTTCTCACAATCGGTGGAAATTTTGAAAATAAATTAGTGGACAACAACGACAATGAAGCATCACGATGTTTAGTCGACAAAAAAAGCACCTCCATAATCTCCATAAACTCCACTTTTTCGTTTAAAAATGTCCGCAGAGTAATGGTCAGAATGGTTGGCCATTTCGTAAGAGGCCGATCACAACTCTAAAGTCCACACACTGGCCGAGGATATCGTTTGGAATTAGCAACACAAACAAATAATGGTGAAAGGAAAATTTTAAAGAATCTTTAGAATCCACTCCAGCAATAGCTTATAATAGAGTTAGGACTAGGCGATAGGGAAGAAATCAACACCACGTCTCCCCTTCCCCTTACGTCCATCCTGGCGGGGTCTACATTCTCGAGATATGTTACCGGAGGACTTCTGGCAGCAAGCTCACAGAAAATGGTGTCATCCCACACGCGGTAACTAGACAGCCTCTGCGTAGTTGTGCCCCGCCTGTGCCGGGATCCTGCGAGGAGAAACAGTTGTACTGAGCCAAGTTGGACTGCGCGCCAATGGATTAGCGCGATACATGTTTTCCTTAATCCAAATGAAAGAGTCTAATAAACGTTCCGACTCTCAGCAGGATACAAGTATCTCTGCTCAACTGGCGACCAGAAGGTGGCTTTTAAAGTCCAGGGTGAATTCGTGATGGTCGAATAATTCGTTCACGAGATCAGAAATAGTGTCGTTGTTGACATCCAATTCGCCAAGTTTAGCGCCCGTTTCCCCACTTTTCTCCAATTCAGATCCATAAATTCAGATTGCTAGTTGCGTTTTATGCGCGCTGCAGTTTGCAGCGTTCCATGTCGTAAGAGCGTGAACTTTGGTTCCAGGAACTGAATTTGAGGGAAAATATTTTCTTAGTCTACCTTCCCCATCAATCTAACATCAGTGAGCTATAACTAATCCAGAGATTTCTAAATCGTATCCAAATTTCGTCTTGCTTGGAAGCCCTGCTGTGCAGAGACTATACTTGCAAAGTTTCATGGCTACAACTTTACTGGTTCATGAGTTAAAACTATCAGAATGAACAGATAGATTCACGCATGTAACTAGTTAAGACTACAGAAACTAGTTAAGACTATAGACAAGTAACCAAACACACTCATTTAAATAGAGACACACATAATTACTAAACTACAAGACAAATACACGCAGATAGAAACATAGATAGACATAGATTGGGCAAGCCCTGAGTACGTTTTCACTGAGGCATAAAGTGAAGTTCTCCCTTCTAATCATCCTAATTCGCTATTTTTTAAAGGCGCTTTTTAAACTCTCTGCAAAGTGGAAATTTTTTGGCAGAATGTGGAATATTTTTTCATTCGTAGATGTTTAAAGTAGCTATAGCTGTTTCCGGTTTTGATGAATAGAAATAAAATCTGATGTTGGCACTTATGTTGCATATTACAGCATCCAAATAGTGGTGTTTTGGTGTCAGTGGTCGTCCATTTAAAATTAGACGGCGGACAAATTGTGCACCTTAATTTGCGCTTTTGGGAATCCACATTTGCAAAAGTTCACAGTAATGATATTCATCAAAATAAGGATTGACAGCGCGAGCAACTCATAGTTTTCATTAATCGAACGTGGACGCGAGGCGATAGCACATGCATATAGCCGAATGTGCAAAATCTTGTTCGTAATCCAGCAGTGAAAAGAGCTCAGTAACGAAAATTTCAAATAAACAATCGCAAAGACGAAAAGATCGTGAACATTCGAATCAAGTCATGTGAAGTCGTGCAATGTGCTGGATCTCTAGCATATTTAAATACTTGCAATGGCGCAGTTTGCTGGTGGCCTTCAGTTGCGCGAGAGATTTGGCAATTTGCTCACTTCGAATTTCGAAATTCCGTGTTACGCAATCTGGAAGAAACGGTTCTCTTCAAAAATGCGCAAAAAATGAGTTGCCTGGAATTTTTGAAAAAAAGAGAGGGTGAGGAGAAGTCTGCGGGTCTTAGAGTCCGAATACTCCGAGAGTACCGCTTGTCAACGCTGATAGCAACAGTAGTAAACAATTTGTTTAACACTGAGGTATAAACCTCAAGACAGTAATAGTTTACATTTCAAATGGCGTCTTGATTGATAGAATAGTCCTTTTACTGTTACCTCAAACTGCAAATGGTCGCTGAACTGCAGCAGCCCTACTAAACAATAACATTTCCAACTGCGAATCCTGTCACCGCCGAGACTTCGCTGAAACAAATTTTGACCCCTATCCTCGCAGGGCAATTTTTGTGGGATAAAGTTCATTCCGAGTACTCACCGGAAAGTAAAATTTGCCACGGCGTCCACGGCGCGAAATACACATTTCCATCTTTATCTTCCTATGGGAACCTCGAGGCGAAAACCGCTCGCTCACAACCCTAATTTTTTCCTTATAGCACGATTGTTATGGTTCTTAAACACCCTTTATTTACTGATAAAATGCAGCTGACGCTTCTAAAATTCCTTCAAAAAATATTTGCCAGGACTGTTCTCAAGTGAGCTCCTTGAAATTTCGAGTGGTTTTCGACTGTTCACTGTCCCGTTCAAAGAATAGAATATAACATTTTTAAAAACCACACAATAGACATAGACTTACACAGCGATATTCAGTTTTGTCGAACGGAATCGCAGAACAGTATAGCGCCATGGCTTAGCGAGAAAGAACGCAGTATAGGATTTGGCGTAAAGAGAAAAACTGAACAGAACTGCAGTGTTTCGAAGAGATTTGTGTAGAAAAACCTCTTATTGTATTTATACAGTGAAAGAGAATCGTTATGGATACAATACTGCGAACGAAAGTTGCCTTTTTAACTCAGGTAATGAACAAATTTTGCGCTTCGATCACGCAGATTGACAAAAAAAGAAAATGTTTGGAGGTCCGATGATATCACAGCCACCGTCCGTCATCAAAAAAAAAAAAACTTTAATTCTTGCATTTAAAAATCGCTCTGTTACCTTAATAAGGAAATTCATGTTGGAAAACGAACTGAAACGAGCGACTGGTAACCTCAGGCCAGTGATCGGCGCAGCTGTCGTGTTTACGTTAATAATAGAACAGTTCAGTCAATAAAAACAAGTCTGCTAACAAATTTTGAGTGAAATACCCAAAAAAAGACATTTGAAAAAAACAATCACCACATTAAATCAGCTAACGAACAAATATGAAACTTTTTAAAATATAAGCTAGAAGTGTCTCAATAACAGAAATGCACTAAACATGCGGAATGTGCGATAAGTGGATGAAAAAATGACACTAATCGAAAGAATTTCTCAGTCTTATTGAAAGAGAAGGAATGAGAACAACGTGGCGACAATTTGCATAATACTAAACGGGACCTAAAATTAGGCTATACTTACCTAACACAAAGACGAATAAAGAACATGAATGGAAAGAGTACTGCGTTCAAAAGAAAACCTGATAAAGCGCAAGAGACGAAATAGAAGTCTAAGAAGAGAGAAAAAAAAAGAATGAGGATGTTGAAAGCTTGAAAATACGATAAATATTGTCTCACAATTATAGCGTAAAACGGTTTCAAGCGTATTCAGGTTGTTTCGGGCGGTCGACACAAGTTTACATCTCATCTTGCAATTACAGACGGTCACAAGGTAGCACGACTTTATGAAAGCATCGTTTTGCAGATCTGCATCAATCCATTGTTTTTGAAAATTTTGCGTGTTTTTAATTTCTAGCATCATCATTCGAAAAAGCGCTATTCAACAAAAACACATTCTCTGGTCCGTTGAAGTCAGAAGAATCGCAGCGATGAATGAGGAATTACTCTGACTGTACAATGCTAAGTGAACGGTTTGACAGCGGTAGTCATTGACAAAGTTAACCTCTGATTGCCAGTGAACTTAATCTCTCGTTGCAGTGCACTCGAATAGGGGCAGTTAGACGGGTCTTCTTCTTAAAAGGGCCTATTTACAGACGAAACCATCATCACAGTATGGTGAGTTGGTTTGGTTGATGCGAGACGCTTCAATTTACCGATTATTTTTCCGCCGTTTGGTAGCGCAGCAAATCATTAGTTTGAAGAATTACTAAATAAGCCCTACTGTTCACAATTTATCTAAAGTGTAACTTGAGTTCTTTGTCTTATCGGGAAAACACATCTCAGGCGACGAGGTCAAGATGCAGATTTGAGTAATGGAATTAGTGAAACGTTCGTTTGAGCGACAGCAAATAGATTCAAAACTGCAGAAATATTTCAGGTTATTAAAAAAGTACGAGATGAATCGATGAACAAAAGAAGCATTTTATTTTTGGAATGCACATTTCATTAGTTAAAAATTTGAAAAGCGATTAATCTCTCGACGTATCAATTGACGTTTTGAGGAAGACAGGGCACTTGCAGAGAATAATTGCCCATGAAGGTGAAACATTTGACAGCATGGTAAGCAGAGACAAATTGGCACTGTTTAGCTTGAATATTGAGGTTTACAAACGAGAGTAACGCAATCTGAAATGAAATGCATTAAGTCAAACACAGGTTCTTTCAACTGAATATCACTCATCGAATTTAACAAAAAGACCCAACATTCAGCACCTTCAGATGGCGCGTCAACTGAATGCCGGTGTTTCTAAGATTGGACTTCTATTCAGGAATTCAATCTTAAAAATTTCCATAGGATGCACCAGTTTTTACGAAATCATTTCTGATCGAGTCGTGCAGATATATTAATGCAGGTATTTTTTCAAAATAAGTTTACGTTTGAAAAAACCTGAGATGCCTCAAATTTTCCTTAAAAAAGAAGATCAACATGCAAACCAAACATTTCGATCACAACCAGTAGGCATGTGCATACAAATAAAAATGAAATTGCTTTTGAAATGTTGCAACAATGACGAAGATTCGCTGCGGAAGTTAGATGATCTTGAGCAGTAGTGGTATGGCAAGAAGTAATCGTGCAGACTTCGACGATTATTCTCCTAGCCGCAACATGTAAAAAATTGATGCTGATCGGTTACGTTTAAGGCATCCAGCAAACAACTTCAGAAACAAATGTCGAAGCGCGTACTGGTGCACACTGTAATAGAAGGCAGCTTTAAAGATTCGAATTAAGCCTAAAAAGGAATTGCACCATTTCACTTGTACTGTAACATTCATGACCGCAAATGGGTCGGTCCACTTTTTGAATCGTCGGTGCGAAAAAAGAGGCATCTGAGCATGGGAGAACAATAAAAGGCGCACTACACGGATGCTAACAACTCGTTTGATATTGTTAACAACTTGTTTACGTAAAACACAACAGAAAGTGGTTAGATGAACGCAACACAGTAAAATCAATGAAGCTGCAAAAAAAAGCGTGGATTTTATGAGAATTGCTAAACAAAGCAAGTGCATGCGAATACGGCCAAGAAAATAGCACAATAGCAGAAATCAAACGCGTTTCTCACAAACACGTTTAATTTCTTTTTTTCTTCGTGCTTTATTTCGCAATGTTGCCTCTTAGGGCAATTGTTGTGAAAACAAATGTGCTGCTGTTATCTAACTTCCCGCGGGAGAATTTTTGGGAAGGGATTACCCGATCCGGCTGGCCAACAAACTTGACCGGGCCATTCGGGCAAGCAAAAAAAATTTTAAAAAAATTAATTTTTTTGGAAGTCAGAGTGATGACAAGCTCAAAACTGCTTACGATCTTCTTATATATATATATATATATATATAATGTATATATATATATAAATTTCATATGCATAACAATTCATCAACAAATTGCAACATCGGGACGAGTATGACACTATGCGACCGTAACGCTTGTGACGTGATCGATGTGTGACGTGACGTAACAAATGCTCGCCGATTTCATATCTTCACTGAAACATTTGTGTTCATGGATAAAAACATGGAAGAAAAAGCTCATTCTCCTACTCTTCGACGCGTTGTTTTCTGAACGATTTCGCTTCGCCTGCATTTCCATTTCCACTTTAAACGTTTTTGTGACAGTCAACGCGGAAATAAGGAGATTTGGAAGAGGCAACGTGGAGCATCAAATTGGAGCAGCACATTAGAAGAACGGAAGAACCCCTTACGTGTCCCCGCTTTTGTGAAAATGTTGGAAGTGCAAATATCATGCGAAGCAAGCTGTTGTTATTCTCTTTTATTCACAGAAATAGTGCAATGGTGAGCAAGCGTGAACGCAGTGGAAGTTCGAATCTTGCGCGGAAGGATCGAGTGTAGGGCATTACAGGATCGAAATTACCTTACGTCGTCAATGCAGTGCATAGCGAAGGAGTGCTTTTCAGTCGTTAACTTCGTGTTCACTGTCGTTTTCCTAGAGATGATGACAACAGTAAGGCGAGCTAATGTCGAATAAAAAACCTTGTTTTAGCATCATTTTTCTCACTTCATAACGTCCTAAAACAAATTTTTTTTAGCAGTTGCAGTGACTCGAGAAATTTATACTGAATAATATCAGTGATAAAGACATTACTGTGGAGCTGTTTACTGTATTCTATGAACGATTGCTCACAGTTCCAGCCTCCAACTCGAAAATCTTTGCGGCTCTTGAATTTTCAAACCAAATTAATGCCTAAAAAATATGCAGATTGAAATTTTTGAGCCAAAAACGTCTTGTGCTATGGAAACAACCCAGCAGAGGAGCACTGAAATAGTGCCGAAAATTTCGCATTATAGGACGATTTCTTTTTTCTGAAAAAATCTCTTAAACTTTTCGGTTCTAGCACATAGCTGCGAAACACTCGTCAAAATCCTAAAAATTCAGGCTTTTCAAGAAACTTGAAAAATCGGAATTAATTCCCTTTTTTTTTCAGTCTTCCGTAAATTTAGTTTTCTAAAATTGTAAAGTCGCATTTTCTCTTAGAAATATAACTACGCGAGCAATTATTCATTAAACTGTTAGTCGATAGTAAAATTATTAACAGAAATACAATTAAAATACCATAAATAGCGAACAACGAGATATTCGAAAATCACTGTTCGAAGAAATAGCAAAGTAAAAGCTTCCCGGGAAATTTTTACTAAATGATATATTAAAAACTAGTACCTCTTGCTTTAGTTACCTTAACATAGTTTTATTTACCTCGACTATGCCCAGAGCTTTGCTTTTTGCATATAGCAGTTTATTTTGCAAAAGGACCACCGAAACAGAAAGCCGCACTAGATAGGCAACAACAGTGCATAGTGCTTTCCATTTTGGTGATACCGTTTCAGAAAATTTCGTAAAACAATGATTCAGTTGAAAGCAACAAGCATCTAGTGGAAATTAGGACTATCATGAGGTGATGTAAACATGCAGAAAGTTCTGATTTCTCGCACAGATAATGCCGAAAAAAAAAAAAAACGTATCGCTTTTTTTTTTTTTTTTTTTAATAAAGGAAGGATGGATTCATTTAATAAAGTTTATATTTCTCTAAATCGTTCGATCACTGCCTCTAAGTCAAACTAACCCCATTTAGAGCGCATTATTGCGGTTTTGTTGACGAAGTAATTCGACTGATTAGAGCAGATTCTGTACGGTGAAAACAGTGTCGTGGGTGATTACTGAAAACGATGATTCGTTTCAAAAGATAATCAGTCTCTCTAAAAGCTGGAAGAACAATTTTTACGAAGTCATCACGAACCTTCCCGGAAATTAGCGGGCATCGTGTGAGCCGGAAATTTCGGGCAGACTACACAGCGATTATTGTTGCAGAGCTAAAGTAAAGATTAGCACGCCCGTTACCACTTTCTTTTCATGTGTTCTTTTCCCCACTGCTGCTTCGAATCTGTCGCGATCATTCCGAATCATTTCCAGTTCAAAAAAATCTCTCTACATTGCACTGTTCGTCCATGCTCTATGCATGCCATATTTTTACACTCGACCCTCTCCCTCTTCATACTTCAGGCACATTTCTTTTTCTTGTCTGTGAGCCCCCAAAAATTTACTCAGTGTTCGTTGCTGATAGTTCCGCTTCTTTTACGTAAACATGTGTAATTCATGCTTATATGTTTACTACACAGCATTCAGGTCAGTGTTGTTTCGTTGTATATTTGTACTGCTCTATGCTGTTTTCTTTATTCGTGCGAATAAAGGCTATCATGCTCAATTAAACTAGAAAAAGAAGAGAAAAGTGGAGGTGGTTAGGGAAGGAAACAAATGGCGAAATAACTGTTTTTGGTTAACCACGAGGTGATAAGTCGAACATGGGTAAAAAACATCTCAGCCTCATATTTCGTTCTATACTGCATATTTCTACGCTATTAAAGGGGAAGCTGAAACTAAGAGTTTCGTAAGGTCAAGCTCTACACAGAACTCATTAAGATTGCTTTTTGAAAATTTAATGCCCTTGCTAGCAGTGCTCAAAATACATCAAGGCGCAGCCATGTTCTTCGCTCAGCGCGATTGTGCAACCAGCCAAACAAGCCTACTGGAATACATCAAAACAAATAATCATAAATTTCACCGAAAAAGTCATCACAACTCGAATGCAGTTATGAAAATAGACGTCCTTATGTCTGTGTACGTAAACATAAGTTTGTGTACACTTTTTTATTTGCACTCATCAAGTACCGGCTTATAAATGTCCCATCCAGTAAGGAACACTCCCTGAGAGATTATCTTTAACGAAATCGTGCCCAGTTACCCAGTGTCTTGCTTGCTTGCCAGCTTTGCGATTTCTTATTTGCGGCATCACGTGCTGCTACTTGAATGCACAATTTTTACGGCGTCATACGCGTTGGGACGTCATTACGAAATAATAAGCACTGGCTGGACAGCCGTCGCAATCGCTTTACCTGGTTGTGTTTCCATCATATCAGTTGCTGACTGCCATCGATTAGTATTCGGAGGAGGAGGCGATGGTGCTGAGCAATTTTAGTATTATTTCCTCAAAGAACCTTGCAGGAAAATTCCATGACGTCTTAAAATTCCAGTAGCGAAGATAAGCATACTTCTCCAGTATCATTTTCTTAAAACTCAAACTATATAATACGTTCGTTTAATTTTGAAGAGATTCTTTACTTAAAAGCCCAACAATAGCATGCCATCGAACGGAACCTTTTCCTTCAACCGAATGGAGAAGTCTTTAGATTGTAAAATTGCTTGCATCTATGTGTATGTGTGTGTGCTCACTTCACTCATTTCACGGCCTGGATAGTAGCCAATGAACGCTCGTTGGATTCGTCTCGAGCAGTAGAGGTACGCTTTTTTGTATAAAATTTGCGTAGAACCAAACTGAACTCTGTAGAGAAAGTGCTTCACAATTACTCCAACTCTGACTATTTCACGTTTTTATCGTCGACATGCTCTACGCTTTCTCTAGCTCTGCTTGGATCTCCAACTAAATGGAGGTGGAATTTTGGAGCGTCGTTTTGTGCTGTCGGTTCATTGAGCGAACGTATTAGCGAATTAGCGGCCAGTCTTTTGAAGCAAATGCGCACGGAAGCGTATTGTTCGCTTTGTGTCATCGTGTGTCATCGAAACACATTAGCACGCCAAATGACTGGCTCTTTCCAACCGCAAAGTTCCATACGGCATCCAACACACTATTCAAGATGATGAAGACCCTTTGAAGAACAGAAGAGGCTTTTTGCAAGGTACTTCATGTGAACAGTCACCCGGTGTTATCACAAAACAGATGGAATGAGAAGTTAACTGGAATGAGAAGTTCCGTATAATAGCTAAAATTGCATGCAAAGCTGCAGTTAGGAAGAAACGTCAGACTAGACAACACTGACATAACTGTTTCGCTACTGGAATATGGATATCCGGAAATTTCAAGAAATCTTAGAATAAGTGAGTCAGAAATAAATAATAATTAATAGTAAATATTAGAATAACCACCAACTAATCATAATTAACAGCAGCTAAGGAAGAGGTAAATAAACACTAGGTGATAACAATAAATAAAGATAAAATAAGTAAACAATAAAAGATTCTATAATGAAATTTATGATGATTTCGATTTTGAAAAAAATCAACGGAGCAACTATTTAACACTGACGAACACCTAGAAGTGGATATTGCAGCGATGGTTTTAGTTGGAACGAAGCCGAAAGTAGAATCTGTGTTGGAACAGAACTAAGTCGTTCAACTTCAAGCGCAACAAATGTACGGTGCTCACGTCACAGACCGATTTCTATGTTCTTTGTTTTCTATCTGCTACTTGTTGTCCTTTGCTCTTCTATCTCTTTTCAACTTGAACTCGTTTAATCAACTTTTGCATTGCCTCAATTTTTGGTTTTCAAAAATGTGTTAAAAGGTCACTAAATTTCGATCAGTGATCAGCTTTCACAAAACAGAACTGCGAAAAAATTTGAAGATCACATTCCGCTTCATTTCTCATACTCCTTTGAAAAGAAAAAACGAATTTCTACGCAGAGTTCGTTTAGGAAATGAATTTCAAATTGCTACACACACTTCAACATAACTCATCCAACGTAAACTCTTTGAATTCTTGTTTAGTGCAACTGAGTAAATATGCTTATAGAAAAACGAAAGAAAAAAATTAATGGAATGCTTAAAAGATATAAATTCAAAATGCTCTTTCGAGTAATTTACCACTTGAACATATTCAGTAAAGAAAGATGTTGCACACATTTTTGTCACATTAGGGTTCAGAAGCTTTTTTTTTTCTACACACTAAGCGAGAAGTTGGTGAAATGTTTTGAACAAGTTTCGTCACTGAAATGGGCAAAGAAGAACGGATTGGTTTATTTGGTTTATAGTCGCAGAGAGGACGACCTATCAGTGATTCTAAAACTCGAAAAAAATAATGCCAAAACAATTGCTTACAGTAATGGAAGCGTTATTTTTTTACCAACGCAGCATATGTATACGGTAAGATTGGATAGCAAACATACTGTACAAATATGCTTCTATAACGAAGAAAAAATTCGACTTCAGAGTGATCCCATTTATGACGACGATTTTTGAAATGTCAATCATTCTAAAGGACCTATCAGCGATTCTAAAACTCGAAAAAAATAATGCCAAAACAACTGCTTACAGTAATGGAAGCGTTATTTTTTTACCAACGCAGCATATGTATACGGTAAGATTGGATAGCAAACATACTGTACAAATATGCTTCTATAACGAAGAAAAAATTCGACTTCAGAGTGATCCCATTTATGACGACGATTTTTGAAATGTCAATCATTCTAAAGCGTATTGAATAGTACACAAAATTTGTTACGATGACATTTTCTGTGAATCGTACGTGAAAAAGTCGTAGTCAAATATTGTCTTTGGACCAGTATGGTTTGACCACGCAACTTTTTTGGCCAAATAAGATCACGATTGTTGTATGAACTGCATGTTATTCCACTGATAAAGGGCTACTAAAAGGTTGTCCCTACTTGATCGGAAGTTGTATACTATAATTACAACGTTCTTAAGATGGCTTAATTACGATATTCTGCAAACTGTTCACTAAAAATGTGCCATTGAAGCGAATTTTGCGGAACTGTTTTTTGCACTTTGAAGTGCAGAACAATTGAGCGTTCTTGAAGCTTAAAATATTGATGTAGCAAGCGCTTAGCGTTTGCTTTAGTGGACATTTTTTCTAAAGGAGGTCATTTTCTTCAGTGAACACTTGTCTAAAGGAAGCGAAAAGGAGGTCTATCTCGAGAGAATAGCAAGAAGCGAAGAAGCATATATAAGCGTATCAGTAAAAGGTCCGTTACCAGCACTCTCGTGAATAAGAAACATTATGGATTAAAGTGGGATTTGTTAAATAATTAAATAATAACGGAACATTGATTGAGAAATTTGTGAGTGACGAAAAATTTTCGTATGCAGCTTACAATAAGCAAGAAATTAATAGTAGAAAAAAGGCATTATCTGCTAGAGATGTATTCAAACAATCGAAAACTCCATCGCTTTCAGCAGTTTACTGTCCATCGAAAGAAAAAAAAAAGAAACTAGTTTCAAAAATACGAAATAAAAAAAGGTAAAACAAATGAATCGATATGGGTACGCAGTAGTGAATAAGCATCAGTGTCCACTACGCAGAAATATGTTGCGTTAAAAGCAGAGATATGCAAATGATAGAAGGATAATAGCAGTGCGTTGACGAGATGGATATTCGAACAGCGAAAAAGCTGCTCAGCAACTGATTTGCAGATCCGTTTTAAAAACGCTTTCAATCGTAATTGGCTGGCTGGCTACTCGCATATGCGTAATAGATATTTTAGAATGAATAGAACGGTCGTCTAATACAGCGCGCAGTATTGAAAAGTTGACTTGAAAGAACTAAAATGTGATGACAGCTCAACAGTCAGCAGCGATAACGATAACTCAGTGAAACAGTCGTTGATTGATGCCGAAAAAGGCAAATGCGGTTTGGGCGGTGCCGTCGGGTAGAGAATTAATTTGCTTTGGCAAATCGAACCCAAAGAAAATCGATTGATCGAGAATTTGATGAGCTGTTTCAACTCAGCAACCCAACAACACGCCGCATTACGACCCTTTCGATTCTTGACAATAACATGAGAGCACATAAGACGCATCAGTTTCACTTTACAACTAACTCCCTTGCTCATGGGACACATACAGAAGAAGAGTGAAGTAATCTCACGTCACCCCCCGATTGATCATCATCGAAAACCATAATCTCGCTTAAGGTCGAGAATTTTATCGATTGATTAACGGAAGTGATTCATTAGAAACTCGTTCGTTTCATCACACCATCCATTTGATTTAATTGGTGGATATTTCACTGCATGGCGTTCTCGAACCCTTCTGCGGACTCTGTTGCGCTCTGTGACTCTTGTGATTGTATCCACATCGAACGAAATACTCCAAAGCATCGATGCTTTTAAAACATATTTTTGTTCCGCTCCCTTGCCTACCTATATAATTTAACGGTGGAGCTCTATTATAAACAACACATCGTAAACGAGTCTATTTTTCGGCAACTTTGTGGTTATCTTCTTCAAAAGCTACACATTCACATGAAGCCAAATCAGCGGGTCCGACGTGGCTGTCTACATCACACATATGATCATTCAGAGAAGTAAGTCTCGAACAGAAAATATTTTCTACAGCATTTTCGGCATTTTCCCGACTTTTCTTTGTAATAAATCGTCTTGCTTCCAAATTACGGAAAACTGCCAGCTCTGCGCCGAATAACTTGTGCGAATCGAACTTGCATACTTCATCAATTTTTTAGCAAAACATGTTTGCTTATAAAAAAAGGACCATATAGCTTCTGGCAAAAGGTTTTTTTTCCCTAACAGAAACACTTTGCCCTTCTCAACGCAAAGAAACGTGTTATCAGTTTTACTAGGTTTTGTTTACATCACCTAAACTCCAAAGCATCTAAATTGAAAACTGTACTTTTATTCCGAAATCCGCATTTTTTCAGAGTAGTTCCAGTATATAAATGTCCACCTGTTTAATTAACCTTTCAATATGAGAAACAAAAATTTCTGCGAACATTCAACCAGTGGCATGCCGCATACCATAAAATGCTATTCGAGGTGGATGTTTCGGCCAGCAGAAATATACCCAAATCTCGAAGATCATCTTGACAATGTACTCAAAACCGTTTAGAGCATAAGTGTATTTGCGGACTTCGTTTGCGGGGGTGGTCGGTTCTGCGTTATATTTAGGCATTATTTTTTTACGTTGCGACCGCCTCGCTAATTACCTCTCATGTGGAGTGAAAATGGGTGCAAGCACATTAGTTCAACAATAGGCTCATATTGTTTCCAAGCAAGCGTATCTTTAATTCAGCTTGTTGCAATAAGTTGTATAAAAAAGAAGATGCGCAGTAAACAAAAGCCAGAGAACGTCTGCATTAGTTCAACGCTTACAAGGCTTAGCTGCAGCAAAAAAAAAAAAACTTTAGAAAAATAACAATAACTTCAGCGGTATTCGACTGCAATTAATAGTGACTATTGGAAACTCGTAAGCTCGAATATGTATGGTCTGATGAAAACGCGAAACGTTCACATTGTGTGCTCAAAAGTCTTTGATTTCATGATCCTTTTAAAAGCTAATAAATTCCTTTCTCTTATAGGTCACACAAGAAAAACAGCTTAGAAAATCCAGCATACAGTTTCTCAAGTCACAAACAACGGTTGGCAGGCAACAGTCTTCTGCCGATTAATCGATTCCTGCGTATAAAAAGTTTCCGCTGGTTTTAACAACAGTTTTCATTCCGTGGAGGAGCCTCACTGGCTGGATGGGGAGCCTCACGATTGCATATTCAAAACTGAAATTGCTAGTCTGCGAGAAGTTTGGTTTGTAGAGCAAAATGCTTGACATTTATTGTAAGGAACGGAGCTCAGAACCATGTCTTCCCTCACATAAGGCAGCTTTGGGATTATAGTTGCTCAAAGCTTACAGGAGGACCAATCGAAGCGAATGTATATATGGGAGAGGGGAGATCATGCAGGAGATGGGGGGGGGGGGAATCTTTTTTTCACAATACTCTAGTACTGTGCCACACTGTGATAAAAAAATATGGTCTACTATACACAGAATGAAACTAAACTGTTTGTCGCTCTCCGGCTGTAACTTTTTTTGCAGTTTACTTTCTTCAGTTTTTTTTTTTGGTTGGACTGGGTATGGGGATATGCAGATCTGTTTTATTGGGGTCCGATAACGGGAGACCATTTCATACAAATTTTTACGGAAATAGGAAATTCCGTACTTAGGACGATTTGCTTATAACTCGTTTTTTTTAAATTTTGATTTTGTTTTATTGTGTTTTATTGAGATTTCATAGGCAGTTCAGGATTAAGAGTATGAGTTTATGAAAATTGTCCAGGATATGTGAATTTTTCCTGAAAATGTTTCAGTTGCACGGAAATCGAAAACGAATTTGCACCCTATTTTTTGCATTCTTTCTAGCAGTTACGAAGAGACCTCTGCAGCGCGTGTGTCGATAAAGATTTTAAAAAAATATATCCGCATGTACATATCCGGAAAAGTTATCCCGTGGCATCCCGGAAATATTTCTCTGGCATAACTCCGCTGCGGTTTTTCGACTAGGTTGCAGTTTGAGGCGTGGCACGAAGTAGTTGGGTGTTGTCGACGTTGGCCGCTGTCTCTACACGCGGATCAGGACACAGTCAGGACAGCACGCCCTGTCATGCTTTTCGTCTAGTGTTTTCAGCAAAGATCCTGTTTTGAGATTACCGCAGTCACGTTGCGTAGCGCCGTTTGATCAGGAAGATCAGGAAACAATCACAAGTTGCAAGCGATGAAACTGCAGAGTACTCCGTTGCCCAAGTCCGAAACTTACAGTTTTGTCAGTAGCCATTTGCTGAAACAGAGAACAATGCTGCGCTAAAGTAGCTGCCGCTCCTTTCGATTATGGCTGCTTCTGTTTATTACTTCTGCCGCCGAGAAGATCGTCTAATCACTTGAGCTGTTTCTGCGTAAAATTTAACGTATTTTAGAATTTATATTTTTGTTTATTTGTCTATAGCTTACTGTGAATTGCACAAATGATTCCAGTTCCTAATGTCAGTTCGAACTTATTATCAATTATACCTCTGCGAACAAGTTAGTGTAGATTTTAAAAAATTTTATATAAATCTTCTTCGTAAACAATGTACACCGTCAAACACATGCAGTTCTAAAACCAATTCACTGACATATCGTTCCTTTGTTTTGTTGATGACAAATTGTTTGTTGATGATTGCGAGAAAACGCGGTCATGGGGAGGAGGGAGGGGGGTGGGGTAGAGAGGAGCGATATTCATTCAAACTTTTCCGATATTTTAGCGGCGAAAAAATACGAATAAATACTGCCTACAACGGTGTTATTAGCGTAATTATGAATCGAATGAAACAATATACAGTTGTTTTTAGTTCCGATTGCCTATTTCTTTCTGTTTTCCTGCGTGGAAATAAAGCGTTGACGCATATATCGTGTAAGTCTTTCAAACTAAGTCAATTCAAAAAATTAACTCATGTCCGCTCAAAAAATTTGCATAATTTGAGATGCTGCGAAATTTGCAAACCTTCCTTCTGCTTCTCCCCACCTAAACTTCTCGGCAGGCACTGCCCTAACCTGGAGGAAGTATTGGAGGCTTCTCGGCACCTCTGAAAATAGAAACATGTGACGTTATGAAAATATTTTAAAAAGACGGCGCGAAAAATGAAAAAATATTTTTCATTTTTCGCACCGTCTTTTTTTCATTTTGTGCAGCTTCCCATGATTGGAATAGCTTTGGCACTTACAATTTTCGTCTCAGCCATTCCGTTTGCCTCCAAAACGACATCATAAAATCTATGAATCTTCGACTGCACTAACGAATTTGGAACTTTTGTTGCTATCTTTTAGCTCGTAAACTCTCGAAAATAAACGAGAAGTTAGGAACGCTGTGAGCTCCTTGATCTTTTCCGTTTCGAGGAAATCAAACAATGTTAGGAGTGTGAGACAGATGTCGGGTATGTTACCGTACAACAGACTGTGATTTCTCCGAGCAATCTGGTCCGAGGACAATCTAACTTCGCCTAAATCTTCTCCACATTACGTTAATTCTAAATTTCTTCGAGATTTGAAAAATAACCTTTTAAGATGGCTTGTTTTAACAATACTGTTTTGGGCTTAAATTTGGGAATCAACATACACACATACGTTTGAAAAAAAATGATTTCAAAGTCCAAATAAATTCAACCGAAGCACATCCATTTCAGCGCTGATTCACCTCTAATCACCTTGAGTCAAGCATGGGTGCTACCCATTTCCCCACACAAACTTTTAAGTTTTGCCAGTCGCCACTTTGGGACCAAAGTTGAGGGTCACGAATTCTGGAACTGAACTGTAAAGGACACTATTTCTGAACCAAAATTTTGCAGATCACGGTTTTTCAGCCAGAAGTTCGGGGCAATTAGGATGCCTACAAAAAAACTCGCGAACCGCAACTGCTATAAGCGCGAGACGGGCCGCAACTTCAGACGTTTCCCTCTTGACAAATTTGCAAACTGTTCAGGTTTTTTCAGTGCTTATCAGCATGTCGACTGAAGGTCACTCCTCCAGGACCTTAATAAGCTTTGACTGAGTATAGCGAAACCGATATATGCTTCAAACAAGAAAACCTTCAAGAGCATCGGGTGCGATGTTTGTGATATAGTGCCGCAGCGATCACATTCCTATGGCTGCTCATATTTGAGGGTTGTTTAAGTTTTCTCTGGGTGAGGAGGAAAGATTTTATGGGGAAGGGGGGTGCAGTGATTCCCTTCCCAGAATTTTCAATGCTCCGGATGGTGTTTGGGCGTTCAGAAGTGCGAAGTAACCGTTCCCGATGTGTCCGCGTTGATTGGTTTACGATCGTTTACTCTGCCATCTGTTGCACATTTTGTCATTGTTGGCGCTCTTGCAAAAGTAGCAAAATCATCGCGTACGTTTAACGTCTTTTTTCAAAGGTATGAGTTTACTTTTTACGTTAATCGCACTGAAAATTTAACGGCATACAGGCCGAATTCGTATATGCGGCAGAGACTGCGGCAGGAAGTGGTTGAAGAAAGAAGAGTGCGATGCAAGTTGCAAGCACGCTTCGTAGCTGATATTCTGTGCAATTTTAATTAATCGCCTAAAACCGAGGTAATGGCGGTGGCAGTCTATCGGGAAGCGGCCCTGGCTGAACGTGATACTTATATTTTGCGGTTGTACGCCAATATGCCCAATAAACCATTTCAGCTCGTGTGCTCCTGTTCAGAAGTGAAATCCAGTAGTTTCTAACTACCATGAAAGGTTTCACATACATTTTTGGTCGAGCTATACTAGGCGAATAGTAAGCGATAAGGAGGATGAATG
Source organism: Toxocara canis (assembly GCA_000803305.1). NCBI lineage: Eukaryota > Metazoa > Nematoda > Chromadorea > Rhabditida > Toxocaridae > Toxocara > Toxocara canis. The sequence goes on from JPKZ01003130.1 coordinate 814,381, forward strand.
GCACATCAGGCGAAGTGTATGCAATGCTACCCTGTACAATAGTGGGACAGGAGTCCAAGCGGTCGGGGCTGACTGAATGGACCTCCGGAACCAGGTAATAACGCAGGCCTTCGTCGATATCCCAGTGTTTGCGTTTAGGTGCCCCTTGTGGTATGTTTACGCTTAGTGCACACGCATACCGTTCCATGATACTTTTCGAAGCGTTATGCTAAACCAATATAAGCCTTATCCACTGTGCGCATCACATTCCTGCTGGCTCACAACACCTTTGCCTAATGTTGCTAGTTGTAAAGAGCGCAATCGCATCGGGTCCACCCACACTTGGCGAATCGCGGTCACGCAACAATGGCCACAAGTCGGGTTTGTCGCTGTTCGCGCTCACATCCGTTTTCTCTTGAGAAGAAATTTGTTCCTGCACCGCATATGCGAGACCGAAGTTTGTTGCCTGGAGAGGGAATTTTTCCCGCCTTTTAAAATATTAATAATTTCATTCTTTCGTTGGTAGAAGTTTGATAATTTTAGGAATGGGAGGAGAGGGGGGGGGGTTACTGCTAAGGGACGTGGAAGCAAGGCTGGGGTCGGCTGAGCGGGAGAACTGGAAGGTTGGGTCCGCGCCTCGATTTTTGTTGAACGGGTTTTATAAAAATCGGGCGATCGCACCGGTATTTCTGAGCACAAAGGAGGTGGTGTTTTCGGTTTTATATGCGTAGCTTTAGTTAAACGAACAGTTCCAATTGCGCTTGAGAGTACAATGAGGGTAATGAAATGATATGTATTCGAGCTTTTCTTTTTTCGAAGCAACGCACAATCCTGCAGCGCAAAATCTTTCGTGGGTGTTTCTTGTGTCATAGGTGAAGTAGGAATAATTTGAGCCCTTTCGGAGCTGTTGGCCGAAAAGACATGTGAAAGGATGATACAGGGAATGCTATGATCGGCTATCATGGTGCTTGACAAATTTGCATTTGAAAAGCGCTCTCTAACTGTTTGTGTACATCTATCTGTTTTGTTTACAGCATTTGTTTGTGTACATCTATTTGTCAGTGTGTCCGACTGGTCGGTTCAACTGAGGAACCCCTCAAGCTTGAAATGTGAAATTTGATAGTGCTAGTGCACACCCCTACGGCCACATTATATGCCGCGTTGGAAAAGCATATAGCATCGAACGCGACTCCTCGTTTTCGCATTGCAAGTTAATTTTAGTGTTTAATCGTGCTGCGATACACCCCCGTATTAAATAGCTGTTCGCATCAAACGCAAAACAGTTTGATTAATAAGGGTTATGGGTTAGTCGAGAGGAATCATTCTGAAAACTAACAATGCGGCTAACTAGCCGACGTCTCTCTCTGAACAGCCTATCGCCTAAATTATTTAAAGCCTAAAGCAACTTGTTTAATGTTTTCGCAAAAGTAAGATGAAATTCAAGCAAAATGTTATAGTTTTTTTTTAAAGTTTTTTTTTTTAAGAAGCAAGGAGTAAATGTTGAGAAGCGCGTTGTACGAAGCAGTCGAGTGAATTTGATGCATGCAAATTTTTACTTCGTAAAAACTTAATTTGATAGGAAAATTTTTCTGCTTTCCCTATGTGAGTTTTTTTTATGTCGGGTTGCTATCACATTTCACCACTTCTTTCGCCGATCTAAGCGATCATAAGAAATGAGCTCGGAAATGAGAATATCGTTATCGCTGGATGCCTTTGAATCTGTTTGTTCGGAGGAGCCTCACAAGGAAAGATTTTATGGGGAAGGGGGGTGCAGTGATTCCCTTCCCAGAATTTTCAATGCTCCGGATGGTGTTTGGGCGTTCAGAAGTGCGAAGTAACCGTTCCCGATGTGTCCGCGTTGATTGGTTTACGATCGTTTACTCTGCCATCTGTTGCACATTTTGTCATTGTTGGCGCTCTTGCAAAAGTAGCAAAATCATCGCGTACGTTTAACGTCTTTTTTCAAAGGTATGAGTTTACTTTTTACGTTAATCGCACTGAAAATTTAACGGCATACAGGCCGAATTCGTATATGCGGCAGAGACTGCGGCAGGAAGTGGTTGAAGAAAGAAGAGTGCGATGCAAGTTGCAAGCACGCTTCGTAGCTGATATTCTGTGCAATTTTAATTAATCGCCTAAAACCGAGGTAATGGCGGTGGCAGTCTATCGGGAAGCGGCCCTGGCTGAACGTGATACTTATATTTTGCGGTTGTACGCCAATATGCCCAATAAACCATTTCAGCTCGTGTGCTCCTGTTCAGAAGTGAAATCCAGTAGTTTCTAACTACCATGAAAGGTTTCACATACATTTTTGGTCGAGCTATACTAGGCGAATAGTAAGCGATAAGGAGGATGAATGGCACATCAGGCGAAGTGTATGCAATGCTACCCTGTACAATAGTGGGACAGGAGTCCAAGCGGTCGGGGCTGACTGAATGGACCTCCGGAACCAGGTAATAACGCAGGCCTTCGTCGATATCCCAGTGTTTGCGTTTAGGTGCCCCTTGTGGTATGTTTACGCTTAGTGCACACGCATACCGTTCCATGATACTTTTCGAAGCGTTATGCTAAACCAATATAAGCCTTATCCACTGTGCGCATCACATTCCTGCTGGCTCACAACACCTTTGCCTAATGTTGCTAGTTGTAAAGAGCGCAATCGCATCGGGTCCACCCACACTTGGCGAATCGCGGTCACGCAACAATGGCCACAAGTCGGGTTTGTCGCTGTTCGCGCTCACATCCGTTTTCTCTTGAGAAGAAATTTGTTCCTGCACCGCATATGCGAGACCGAAGTTTGTTGCCTGGAGAGGGAATTTTTCCCGCCTTTTAAAATATTAATAATTTCATTCTTTCGTTGGTAGAAGTTTGATAATTTTAGGAATGGGAGGAGAGGGGGGGGGGTTACTGCTAAGGGACGTGGAAGCAAGGCTGGGGTCGGCTGAGCGGGAGAACTGGAAGGTTGGGTCCGCGCCTCGATTTTTGTTGAACGGGTTTTATAAAAATCGGGCGATCGCACCGGTATTTCTGAGCACAAAGGAGGTGGTGTTTTCGGTTTTATATGCGTAGCTTTAGTTAAACGAACAGTTCCAATTGCGCTTGAGAGTACAATGAGGGTAATGAAATGATATGTATTCGAGCTTTTCTTTTTTCGAAGCAACGCACAATCCTGCAGCGCAAAATCTTTCGTGGGTGTTTCTTGTGTCATAGGTGAAGTAGGAATAATTTGAGCCCTTTCGGAGCTGTTGGCCGAAAAGACATGTGAAAGGATGATACAGGGAATGCTATGATCGGCTATCATGGTGCTTGACAAATTTGCATTTGAAAAGCGCTCTCTAACTGTTTGTGTACATCTATCTGTTTTGTTTACAGCATTTGTTTGTGTACATCTATTTGTCAGTGTGTCCGACTGGTCGGTTCAACTGAGGAACCCCTCAAGCTTGAAATGTGAAATTTGATAGTGCTAGTGCACACCCCTACGGCCACATTATATGCCGCGTTGGAAAAGCATATAGCATCGAACGCGACTCCTCGTTTTCGCATTGCAAGTTAATTTTAGTGTTTAATCGTGCTGCGATACACCCCCGTATTAAATAGCTGTTCGCATCAAACGCAAAACAGTTTGATTAATAAGGGTTATGGGTTAGTCGAGAGGAATCATTCTGAAAACTAACAATGCGGCTAACTAGCCGACGTCTCTCTCTGAACAGCCTATCGCCTAAATTATTTAAAGCCTAAAGCAACTTGTTTAATGTTTTCGCAAAAGTAAGATGAAATTCAAGCAAAATGTTATAGTTTTTTTTTAAAGTTTTTTTTTTTAAGAAGCAAGGAGTAAATGTTGAGAAGCGCGTTGTACGAAGCAGTCGAGTGAATTTGATGCATGCAAATTTTTACTTCGTAAAAACTTAATTTGATAGGAAAATTTTTCTGCTTTCCCTATGTGAGTTTTTTTTATGTCGGGTTGCTATCACATTTCACCACTTCTTTCGCCGATCTAAGCGATCATAAGAAATGAGCTCGGAAATGAGAATATCGTTATCGCTGGATGCCTTTGAATCTGTTTGTTCGGAGGAGCCTCACAGGACGCAGCAAGGAGCAGCAGTTCTTCAGGGTAAGCATCACGAGTCCTTGACTGTTATTTTTGAAATCGAGTCGAACTATTGTATAGCGAAACTCTCACCTCGAATTGCATGTTCCAGCGGATTTGGCTTTAAAGGGAATAAAACTAAATGTTACAACAAATAAATGAGAATGCGATGAAGGAAAACCGTTGACAAAGAGATGTGTTGAGAAATGACGAGAGTTGAGAGTGAATCTTGCAGCATTTCCTCATTAGTTGATGCGTTTTGGTTGATCAGGCTTCGATAAAAGCCGTTGGACAAAGGCGGCTCTTATTTTTATTGGCTGTTTGCCAAGTTTTCAATCTTCCAATTTTATTCAGAAAGTGCCATGTCGAAAACTTTACATGATCTCCCACCTCTCAACTTCTTTGTGGCTTAGCAAAATTTCCGATAAAATCTGACCAATTCCAAAGGGGCACTATCCACATACATGAGCGATCGTTTCATATGCATGAAAAACGCTTTCAGTTTTACGAAAAACGCTACTTGCAGTGCTCCGCTCGACTACGTGTTGACGTTCCGTGATTGAAATGGCTGTGCAGCATGTAATAAGATATTGTTATTTGAATTAGCCAAAAAAATTTTAAACAACCTGCAAGCAGCTATTTCAACCATTATCTTCCGCGTTATGTTATTGGCGCTTTAATAACTACGGTTTTGCGCGTCAATATCGAAGGTCGCAGTTTTACGAGCTATCCGCACAATATCAGGTTTCCATTTTTTAGGGCTCCATGTTTATTTGGACGTAGCATCGGAAACGTCTCAGGAAATTTCGGCGTTATGCGCTACACTTCTGTCATTGGGCGCATCTGTTACACTAGAGTTGGTTTTTTGGTCTGTTTCGTAGTGTTCTGAAAACGTGTTTTAAAAATATGTAGATCGTTTTTCTATCGATCTTTGCAAGCGCTTGTTCTAATTATTCAGTGGCAGCGCGAGAGGGCGAGTTGTTCTATGCAAATGATCGCCATCAAAATGCGAACGAGCATTGCAACGAGTGGGAAATTGTTAGACTGCTCAAATTTTGGCGTTGTAATTTACCGTTTTTTTTTTTACGGTTTCATTGAAATGAACAAATGTTTTCAGGAGAATACTTTTTTTCGCAAATTCGCACAACATATCAATCAAATGGAAAGAGATTTTCACAATTCACTGAGCTGTCGTTACGAAAAATTTCTGCATGTGCAAATTTATTAGAACTTCATTCGTGCTTATTTTGTCTCAAACATGCAGTGAACTTTTCTCATCCAGTGTCAAACATCAAATTTTGCATAGTTGTTCAAATTGCTCTTCCACCTCTAGTTCAGTAATTAACGTTAATTAAATATGTGAAACATGTTCACGTTCGATTAGCGCGGAAATGCTAAGGAGTTCCTCGTTCAGACTTGGAGAAGGAATCACACATGTGGTGTCGAACAATCACGGGGTGCAAAACTGCGCGAAAGCTTTGCGTCTGAAGCCACGGCCGTTACTCGTGTCTGCTTCATGGGTTCTTGAGTATGATGTTTTGTCTGTTTCTATTTTGCAATTTAATCGATGAATTACGAAAGAAAAAATTCTCTTAATTGTAGGTGCACGAGGTTATTTTCTCTAGAGTGGCTGCTGCATTAATGCAGGTTTTCTTTTCACTGGTTTTTGTTTAACACCGCCATCATGTTTTTTTTTTTTCAGGCCGTATGAGAACGATATCATGCAAAAGAATGATATCAAAAATTCTTTGCATGATATCATGCAAAGAATGATATCATAATATCATCATATATACAAAAGTTTTTTTAGGCCTCTAAACAGCTTCCGAATGACTTCTTTTTCAGCCAAATTTCAGGATGGAATCGGCCACAGTCGACATGTCTGTTATCACGCGTCGTTGAACAAAAAAAACAAACCAGCATTGTTGTGGCATATATTATCACTGAAAGCCCAAATGCTACATGGGGAGTGCATTTTTGAAAACTATTAGTAGCTATAAAAATTCGGAATGGGAGCGAACGTGATCACGGCAGTGATAGATTATTTACGAACTTTCAGCTCATACCGTTCCGGCTCTGTGATGAGCCATCGTTGAAAAAGCGCATAATCGGATCATTAAAACTATAACATTTCTGATGGTAAATGCTGCCTTAGAACGTAAGGGTTATCATGAGTTCATTTCTTAGTCTTTGTTAACAAATGAATGTTCGTTTGATTCATGTTGAGTCCTCCCCATCAAAATCGCTCTCATAAGAAATGAAGTTGTTAACGGAAAATTTGTTTGACGGGCCGCTTGGTGGAATTATGAATATCTTAATAGCAAGTCGATTGGACGAACGAAAGTATGAGCGAAAGTCAGTAGCGTACCGTGGTTGACGGGGTGTTGCGTTCCTTAACAGGTCTTGTGAATTTTGCAAATGAATTATTTAGGTGCAGTGCGCAGCGCAAACATGTATCCGAGGCACCGTATTTGTTGTATAATTTGAAGGAAGAGCTTGGATTGGCGAATATGCAAACAAAAGAAAAGCGCTCAAAGGATAGGCTGAAAAGTTTCAGAAGAGTAAGAATATTTTTTTTCTTTTTTTTTCAGTTATTTACGAACGAGTCTTTCATCTTTTGATCACTTTTCGAAATATGTCAGTCTTGGGTCCCCATAAAATCGATTTAATAAATATAATGTATGAAATATCCAGATTAGACGACGATATATTGAGAGTTCAACAGTGAAAATGATATGTTGTACGAAGAAGCGCTTTATCTAGTTTAGCATCTGCTGTCGTGTTTCTTCGTTCTTTGGCAAAATGCGGCTGTGCCAAGAAATGGTAGTTTACGTTTCACCTATTTCTGAGCAGTAATTTATGCAGCTTAGTAAGCGTTGATTCAAATCTTTCAAATTTTATTTTTGCGGAATGCAATGAAGTATTTTTGAATAAAGAATTGACTGCATAAATGAATTTCGACCTTTAATATAGCCCTAATTATACTGCTGCTTATTATTATCTGCCGAGATAGAGCGTGTTTAGGACTCTTAAAAGAAGTGGAATAACTAAATAAAGCCATTATATTTGAGTTGTAAGTTGCTTAAGACGAACTGTAAGCGCTCGTAAATATACTAATTAAAAATTATGGAACTGATGTTGTGAAAACTCCAATCAGTTATTTTCCTTTAAGGTGTCAGGTGGCAGTAAAAAGAAACTCAGTGAGATCGGCGGTGATACTGGACAGTTAAATATGGCCTTTCAAGGTACCGATGTTTTTGCGTTTTGAATTGAAAGCCAGGTTGATTCGTTTTTAATACGAAATAACGTTTGTATTAGAATTGCATGCGATTGCTTCTTTCTACGGTAACGAGGGCGTGTTTTGTCCTTCCGAACAATGCCGGGAGGAGGCAACCATTGTATCCAAGTGGGGCATGCAAGGGCGGTCTTCTCAATGTTAAAGCCGATACTGTGCAAATTAGTTCTCAAAAATAGCACTATCAGTCATCCGATCATGGAGCAGCACGCGTGACGCTGTTTTTTTTTTTTTTTTGCAGTTGCCTGATTTATAAGCGAGAGGGTTTTTAGTTAAACTGCTATGTTTCTTTAAAACTGCCTTGTCAACCATGATATTCTTTGCCTTTTTGTTAAACTGTTAACTAATCAACCTGTAAAGTAGTTAATTTTAAAATAGTACTTACGAACTGCATCTGTTTCATAGTTTTCGCGATTTGCAAGTTTTGGTACTAAGTTCTTTTAAAGTTGTTTCAACTTCTGAATTTCAGTTCGATCATTCAGTGCTCTCGAAATTGTCAGTTTTTAAGAAGCGCTGATAATTTGTTGAACAGTAGCAAATTTTGTGGCCTCCTTCAGTTTGTTTCATAGTCGTTGTCGCATTTCAGTCGTACATAATTTTACCGGAATTTACGTTGTCGAAATTGATCGTTCCATTCGCTTAAAAATTTTATTTTTCATTTATCCATGTTGTCTGATTGCTGAAGCAGGGGGCTAGAAATTCTAGGATGCTGAGGGTCAAAGTGTGAGGGGTTGGCAAATTATTATCGGGGAGTGGCTATGGTTGTAGCGGTTGGCGCAAGCAACGCTCCTAGATATATGCACTGCAGCTTTCGATGTGAAAATCTACGCACCAAATTCTTAGCTGGTGTGGCGCTTTTCTACACTCATCTCAAATTTTTTTGTGGATGCCTTCCATGTTACACCCCCTCCTGTTTTTTTTTTCAGTCTCTGCCACCGCCTGGATGCATGATTTGCATCTATATTTGGATAGTACAGTTGTACGTTCTGTGCGAACTGTCTACAGTATTTCAGGTTTGCACATAAAGCCAGTTGCTGTGAAGACCAAGTCAATCACCCTGGATGAGTTGCAGCTCATGCCCACACCACCTGAACTTGTAAATCGACGCAAACACGTTAGACGCAATATCGCTACCTCAGCCTTGAGCGAGACGTATGATTTTTAAAAGGAAAAAATTTTCATTGATAACAACTGGCCGACGAGGTACTGATGGTGTCCAACTGCGAGAGTGGTAAAGGTGATAAATTACTTTTAAGAGGGTATTTTGAACCTAGAAGAGAAGTGGGGCATAGATCGTTGGCGAATGCGCCTTCTTAGGGGTATGCGGGGCTGAATTTGGTCTCTCTTTGTCTTGTTGCAAATGTGTTGGTTTTTCTTCATGGGATAGCAGCACAATAATTTTGATAATGTTTTTGTGAACTCAGCCTCGGTACAAAGGCTCCCCATTCCATCCCCACCCACCCACTTCGCAATTAAAGCGAACTTTAAGAGGTGCGGCCACAGTACGTTAATCTTGTTCGTTTGCAGCAGTAAGAAACTTTTGCGAGAAAGGATCAAAAAGTTGGGTCTTTACGAATACAAGCGCAAGGTGGATGATGACACAAAGGTGTTAGTTGCTGATGATAAAGGCACGGTTACCTCAAATCTCCTTAAAGCTCTTGTGCTTGGTATTGGAATTGTCAGCGAGGATTGGGTTAGTTCTTTTCATGTCTAATATTCTTAGCTGAGCGTGTGCTGTAGAAACTGGTGAACTTTTACATTGCTGCGATCGCGTAATTGCCATTTGATAGCACGAGAATGCGATACGAACTTGGCTTTGGGTTTGGTGGTGATTTTATCGCACTCTATGGTTTCTCCCCTCATTTATTAGGTCGGTAGTTGTAAGTCGCAGTCAAATTTTGAACTGAGTTCGAGTCGAGAAAATAATGTTAGAAAATGAGAAAAAAAGGAAATGCCAAATCGGCCACTGGGCGAGTGACCTTTGGCCGAGTTGCATCACTGTATTTCGCAAGTTAAATGATTAACTGTCTGAAGTAATGGAGTTTGGATAAACTTAGGTTCTTGAGACAGGGAAAGATACCTGTTAGATCTTTTTAGCAAACCACAGTAAGTATTAAAGTGTGAAACATCGGGTAAAGTCGGTTATTTAAATATATACCCAACAGTTCTTTGTTGGAACAGTTGTGTTGAGTGACGTTTATGTTGTCACGCAGAAAAATCTGCTGAATACGGGAGCACCAACAGCCCTATTATTCAGCTAAGCGAACAACCAATTCGGGAAATCGGGAAATTGGAGTCCGATGGGTCTTACATTTGCTTGTGCAACAAGCAGACAAAATCGCGTTTTTTTTTTTTGGTGAGGGGAGGGGGCATATGGATGGTTCAGCTAGTGGTATTCGTTGACCAGAGTTTGTGTTTTTATAGTCTAGTTAAAGACAGGCCATTTAAAGGTTTTGTTAAGTGGTATAATGTGGATCAGCTCAGTTAATTGCGACATTTTGTTGGCTTACGAAATATCTCGAATTTATGTGTTCTGTTCAACTATGCATCATCAATTCCAGTGATTTTAGGAAGAGGCATGGATTTTTTGATTCTTTTTTAAGCTTGTTTTGAATTACTAGTACTTGTCAGATTATGAATATCTTCGAAATCGTATCGCAGGAACTCTACCGTTTTGAGGCGGGAGAAAATTTTGACGGAAGTGTGAATGGATTGAGAGTTATGCGCTAAACAGAATATGATAAACCGTTGTGTAATTTCATTTTGGTAAGAACAGTTATAATACTTGTTGCATTTATATGTGGCGGTGATGTGAAGCATGTAAAAATCAGCAGGGCAGACGAACAGGGCTTGCTGTTGCCGAATTGATAAAGCTTGTCCATTTATACAGGTAAATAATTCTTGGAAAAGAGGCTGTTGGTTGCATCCATCCTTCAAGTACTATGTTGAAAAATGGCGTCCGATATACAAGCGCCACAACTATCGGGGTATGAGAAGATTACTCAATGGATCGCAATTGTTCTACGTTTCGACAGGATGTTCTTTACCGCATGAAACGTTAACGTTTCTGATCTCTCACGCCGGTGCCAAGGTACGCTGTTTTTCTCCTTCTTAATAAAGAGAGTAATAAATTTTATCTCATATCGTTTTGCTCTGTATATCGATGAGGTTACTGTTGTGGTTGTTTTTGTTGTTGAAATCGTTTGCCAGTTGATTGTTGCTGCTCACAGTACATATTCCACGTACAAATTGCAAATTTGTCTTTTCCATTATAACCGATATTCTAAATGAAGCGCATAACTTTACACTCGGAAACTATTTGTTGTCATCTTCGCGTTCCACTATTTGTTGCTCTCTGTTCCACGTGAATGCTTATGGCAACGATGCTCGATTAACGCGTTCTTATCGACTGCGCACGCTCTCTAGCCGCTGCTCATGGATGCTGCTCAATTCTTTCACACTTATGTTCCTCGGTACGCACCACACTAATTAGTATACGGGTTTTCATAACTTCATGCACATGAGATGCCATGTGTATTGTCTTATCTACTTGAAAATCATTTCTTATGCGCTGTGCATCATTGGTTCATATTTATTGCAAGCGTATGTACGATCTTTTATCTGGGATGCTTCAATCAGTCTTAGGAACTTGTACGATTCTTGTTTGTTTAGTTTTTTTCAGGATGCTGCTAAGGTAGCTTTGGTCCGCAAAAGCTTTGATGTTGCATCAACATTGTTAAAACCCATCGCATAGTTCACTTTCATTTTGCATCTCAAATTTTTTGTGCTTCAGTAGTTTTCGTTCTTCGTCATGATTCTTGATTATTCAGTGAAGAGGTTTGAACTTCCTCTCCTCGTTCTCCTCGCCCTGTCTTTCCCTTCCTTCATTCCCCTTTTCTGGAGCTTATATTTATTGTAATGCTAACTCCACTTTGTTCAGGTAACGGAAAGGGTTTCTGAAGCCGATGTCGTTATAGCTCGGTCTAAGCCTAGCTCAGATATTATCAAGTGTATATCGAATAACAAACCAGTAGCGGTTGTAGTCACACAGTGGCTAATTGGTGAGTTTTAAGCAGTACAGTTTGTATGACTGTAGTACTGTTTTTGCACAACTTATTCAGCTGAACCCCTTGCAGTCGTTCAGGAAAATTGGCGACCTGCTCTTGAGCATGTTTCTTTCTTATTTTGGCTCTTCCATCATCAGGTATAAGGTCGTGATGACCTGAATAGACTGTTATTTGGCAGCAACATGAAGTCAGATTGGTGATTGGTCGGTTTAGTGAAACGTTTTGGCGACCACTGAAATGTTCACCTCGACAAAAATTCGCAACTTGCATTGTTTCAGTAGGTCAATTCCGC
>JPKZ01003130.1:836935-847200 GCA_000803305.1 Toxocara canis
CCTCCTCCCCTTCCGCCCCTCCCACGGCTCATTCGCTGGGTGATGTATTCGCCTTTGCGTGCCTTTTGCTATCTACATTACGCATTTGCTTCATATGTGTGCGAATAAAATCATCATATCTTAGAGGCTTGCTGCATTCGAATTTCACTGAAGATAAAACAGGAAGATAACAGATGCGTGATGTGCGGCCGACGATAAGGTGAAAAACTCGAAAACTAAAAAAGTAAACATTCGCATTTCTACTCAACGACAACGACCAAAGAACGTTCCTTAAAATTATTGTGCAAACATATAAACAAAGGGCAAATAAACGGACTACTCCTCTCGCTCCAGCCCAGCCGCTTAAAACGTGACCTTCGCCGACGTTATCAAATTTATCCTATCCATAATCCGGCTCCTCAAATGGTAAAACCGTAAACGGACACGCGCAAAATCGGAACGTGAGAAACGTTAAATAGCTGCAACGCTTCACCCAATTCAAACACATCCAACTAATGCACCGGAAAAGCATCTTAAAAATCACCTCATGGCGTAAATCTTGAAATATTGGTATCTGATTGCTGCGTTTTGCTCTAGTTGCTTTGATGATGGTCGTGGTATTCGGTTGGTACATATTGTTAACAGTGGTAAAATTGTAGCTCTTCATTCGTTATCACGTCTATAACAGCTGATCGCTTGGATAAGGCGTGCGGTCTGTTGACTGAAGGCAACCATTAAGTAGAGCATTCAGTTTGTTGCTTAGCTGTGATGCCCACCAGCCTTACGGTAACAATTCCTCATTGTATAGCCAGGAGAGGTTTTAAATCCCCCTAGCGGCTTCTAGATTGGTACCAAAAAATTCTTATTTTAGATAGTCATTTCGGGTCGAAAGGAGTCGATCGAGTCTTAACATAAACCAGAAAGTAGAGACAAGCCAGTCGGAACACTCAGGCAGGCGTAGGGAATTTAAGGGCTCATCACCTTTTCCTCTGGTTAAAAGAATTGCCAATCATCTAACCGAATTAAGTTACTCAATTAGAACTGTTTTTAATGTGCTGATATGCTTGAACGAATAAGTGTTAATTGACGTAAGGAGGATTATTTGAATTGCTGAGGACCGTAGACCATAGCAGTTTCTCGTATGATGTGCAGGTGTGCATACTGGAAGGAAAGGCCCTCTTACAAATGACCGCAGCCTCGCTGTAGATCATAGATGGTAAGCGAAAGGGAAGCTTGGAGGTGTTCATTAGCCCAGCACCTCACAACTGGGAGGTGATAATCTCAGTGACAGCCCTAATTCTGTATCTCAACCGCCTTGAAGTAACAGCATGGCAAAAGTGGAAAGTTATGGAACGAGTCGGTACCTTCCTTGAAAAGAAATTTTACAGCAAATAATACCACAACGCCACCGGCCGTAAGCTGAGGTGGGAGCAAGCTCGGAAATTCAGGAGTGATAAGCTCACCGACGATGAAGGGCGGTGCCGTAGAAAGCGCCAACTCGTTGTGCATTGAGAGTAGGGTATGCCACAGGAAGGCAGACGTGTCTGTGCATCTTCGCATGTTGAGTAATCTTGATACTCCATCCTTCAAAGGCACAAAACGTATCCCAAAAACGAAGAGCAGTTACGTGTAAGAAGGAAGTGCTGGTCATATTGATTGCAGAGCACTGATTTTCGGCTAACAGAATAGTTTAGCAGTGTGAAATGAAAGTGTTCCTCAAGTATACCAGGAATTCTTTTTATTCCCATCCAAAGAAAGTGGTGCATCCTTTGCATTTTTCGGCAGTTCCTGTAATTTTTCCATTTCCATTTGTACATAATCGTCGCCTTTTCCAAAAACCCGCAGTCTCTTCTAGTACCGAAATTGTTAATCGGAAGAATTTACCACGTTTCGAGTAGTGCTATTTGAAGTAACAAATACTGCATATTGCATTTATTTAGTGTAAGCAAATAAGTATCTTCCAGGCAGGTGTCGAATGTTGAGGTGAAAGCTGCAACTAAGATTTCGGAGTCCGAATGAACGGCTCGACAGTGCTGGTTTGGATGGATTCTGCTCCATTCTGGCAAACAAACGGCTCGTTGACGTTCCCAGGAGATATCAATCTGAGATGGGAGGACTACAAAGAGATTGTTCAGGTATGTCTCACTCTTTTTCATCCTTTTCTTTTTTAAATTCTTGTTTCTGAGGTGTGTTTTCGATAAATATTATGTCTAATATTATGTGTTCAGTCGCCTCTTTTTTCTATTCCGAAGCTCATTGTCATAGTTGGAGTAGGATTAAATGAGTCGGTCCAACTTCAGCTATAGTGTAGCATTCTTTCAAAAGGATGTTTTCGTTTTTGAAGAGGTTTAAAGTTGATTTTTTATTGAACTGCACGTGCCTGACTCTCTATATTTTGAAAAAAAAAATTTAAAGAATAGTTTCGTGAAATATACTATGCGAATTAATTTCAAATTGCTTCGTTGCAGCGATTCTCGTAAAATGTCTTTCAGTGCTCAAAATTTCTTGGTTCAAGCTCATACTTCTCAGTGCTAATTCAGCTCTGATCATTTTGAATCATAACGGTTAAAAAATTACTGCATGAAGCACTGGTGCGCCTTAATTAGACGTATTTACGATAGAGCATCTCATTTTCATCTTCGTACATATTTGCTGAGAAGTGGATGAGTTGGTTTTGCTACATTTCAAAAAGTGTTCGACATTTCACTTTTTTCATCTTTGCAACAAGCATTTGGTGTGAAGTAGTAATAATGGATTATCTGATCTAATTTCGAAGCGGTTGCTAAGCTTGCGGGTAGCGATTGCTTCGCTGTTTTGAAATTTGATTTGTCGCCAGAGATACACCATCGTTTTTCGATTGTCGATGAAGTCACATCATCCTGTTGTTTTTGCTTAATTAAGCCTCTCTCCGTCTTTTTTTGATGCCATGAATCGTCGACATATTCAACAAATACCATCGGCAGAGTAAAGCCTCAAGGCGCCCATACAGTTATTTCCATGTGATTTTTTTTGTCACCTAATGCTGCTAGATGCAAAGGAATTGCAGCCGGACAAGGCGAGTTTCTGGCTGATGCTAGGAAGCCTGGTGCTGTTTATCGTATGGATCGTCTTTCTCACCTTCTACCTCTCCAGGATTCTCGGCCCTATTGTCGGTTTTTTTCTTACACGGGTTGCTCGTCTAAAGGGTTATAATGGATATGTCTCATTAGGTGAGTTACCTATCGATTCATTTCTCTGCACCTTTTTTTCAAACGTCCCAAAAGCAATACTTTATGGTTTCTCGCATTGAATGTGTATGGGTTCGGCTGGTTGAACTTAATGATTAAGTGGTATAAGCGTGTATAAAATGCTGCAATCGGAAGAGCTATACAGAACATGTTCAGGTTAAGCTGAGGTGCTTAACAGAGCTAAACCGTTTGTTCGCTAACAGAGGAAGTGAGACACCTTAGTAAATGCATGTAAACCTCTTAAGATCACCTGGCGTGGCTAGCAGATTTGAATTTTTGAGTAAAGCAGCTGACTCCGGCACTCGTTGGAAGTCATGCCTACTTTGTGAAAGCGCGGAATACTTGATCGCTCGGAAATTTGTCGGTTCAGTATAAAAAAATTTCGTTCAACCATGAATTTCCTAATGTACTTCACCGAAGTGAAATAAATGTGTTGATGTCTAGAGGTGGTGTTGTTGCTGCGCGTCGTTCGAAAAGAGTATTGATGAAGGCATTGCTTTCAGGTAATTCGCTAAACGTAACTGTTCTTCATGTATTTTGGCGGGTAAGTAATCGTGGGAGCAAAAAGCGATTGTCATATATTGGGGAATGAAGGAGAGAAACGATTAAAGAACGATGGGAAAGCGATGAGAGAATGAATCATTGGAAAGATAAAAATAGTTACAATTACAGTGAAGGGTTGTACAAATAGGAACTGAATTGTGTTGTATATGTATAGGAGTTTACATGTGTGCAAGGGTAAGTAGAGCAGAGTAAAGAAATATAATCGGCTGTTAGCGATTTCACAGTGTTAAAAAATAATTTCCAGCATCCTTCGAGTGAATAAACGGAATAAACAGGACACACTCAAACAACACAAATTTGAAGTTTTCCTGGGCTTTCTTTTTTTTTCGGCTTCATACTTCATTTTATGGTTCGATTGATAGGTTCGTTACTTGTGCTTGTTTCATTAAATGAGCAATAAACTTTAGGGTCGTTTTCGATTAGTCTTATGGCGGGTAAGATGATGTTTCGCGATCTTCAATGGAGCACTTGTGACTATTCATTTCGCTGTAACGACGGATGGATTATTTTCTCGTATTGGAAGTTTGTATCCGCAAAACCAATTCCCAACCCAAGGTAGCGTTTATGCGTGAATTTTTAAGACGTTTCACTAGAAATTAGTGACATTTTGCAGCTTGCTTAAGTGTTGTGCATATTTTTTCCATAATTCACATTTTAGGTGCTCATTTGGTTCAGTGAATTGGTTTTAGTTCTTTTGTGAACAAATATCAAGCAGCATTGCCACTTTCTGTAATATCCGATCAGATTGTTGATGATAATAACATAATGTTCCGAAACATTCGGTTAGATGATATTCGTTATTGTGCGCTCGAAAGGGAACTGTATATCAATTGTAATAGCTAATTATTTGTTCACTTGTTTTGCCGCACTTTTGGCATTTATTTAAATAGCGTCAGGAACATTTCGTTTTGCTCTATAGAACCATAAAAACGTATTGCATTTGAAACGCTAGAAATCGTTCTGCAATTTATCATTTTATCTTCTTTATTGTAATTTTATGTTCCTTACTGAAAATAATATATCAGAAGGTAGTTTTTAGTTAAAAGCTTATTGCAGTTAACATATAAAAGTTAAAGGTTTTTTTTGTTGTTTTCAGCGATACTTCGAGGCTTCACCTTTCGCTGAATGGTCTTCAAATTCATGTTTACAATCGTCTGAGTAATTACCGCAGTGTTGCCAAATGGTTTGGACTAGAAAGATTATTCGGATCTCTGAAAGAGGATTCTAGCAGCTCGGCTACTAGGAAACTAACCAGTAAGTTGGCTTCATTCATTCATTTTGAATTATTTAGTTGCTGGATTTCGCACTTGGTGCGGAATGGGAATAGGATTGCAGATGACGATAGAAAATAGGTATTACTTTAAAGTGCCAGAATAGCATAAAACAGTTTTGATTTATGGTAAGACACTAACTGTTTTGAAAGGTTCCACCGTTAGAGCGATGATGGTCTGCTCACTATAAGGATAAAAATCCTCTCATCTTCCTTCAGATTCATGCTTGTCTTATAAAACCGTGATTCATTAAAACCGTGTTTTCTTCTAGCTTTTCTTCAACACCAACAACTGTATTGCAAAGTTCTTAAGCCAATCTGAATTTTTTTTCTAAAATAATTTGTCGTTTTTATTTTAGATTAGAAGATTCGATCGATTGAGATTATAAACTATGCAGCCTTGTTTTGCTTTTTTTTTTCTTTTGTTTGCAGGGAAAGAGGAGGAAGAATGGGATAGCTATTATGACAGTTTGTGGTCGTTGTTTGGCTATATCAAACTGGATATAGCATCAGGAACGGTAATAGCTGGAAATGCGATGTTGCCGTCGGCATTCGTCTTGATCTTCGAAAATTGTGTCTGTACGTTTTTTGGTTTCTTATTTGAATTTCGACTTGTCCTGTGAGAAGGACATTGTGTTTTCATTAAATTCTCAGTTCACTAATTATATGAAGTAAATATTAAAGCAATGGAACGATTGTGCAGGCAGTGCTCGAGAAAGTAATGTACTGTGTGATTGAATATGTGAACGGTAATGCTTTTTGACGCAAAACATCGGCCACAGCGTTGTCGCTGTCATGGCCCCTCCTTAACACCAACGTTAACTCCATTTGGGTTAATTGTTTTCGTTGTGGTGCAGATTGAAAAACAATGGCGAATTCTTGTCGCAAACGTTGTCTGGTTTGCTCTCGACACTTTGCTATGGATCTGCAAGCTTCGCCATTGCAAGCTTACTGATTAAGGGGGTACAGAATAGAATTTATTGTGCTTCTATACCGCCTGTGATGATGGGCAGAAATGTCTAACGCGTTAGTGCATTTCCTGGTGAAATAATAATTCCCGTCCATTGGTACGCCCTGCGGCGAAAAGTTGTAATGTTGAAAACCAGTGTCTTCAAAAAACAAGTATTGTTTAGATGTTGAACGTAGGATCATATTTTGATGATGGTCGAGTGTGCCAATTTTATGGAAATGGACTTTTTCAGCGAAAATTGTCTTGAAAGAGTTTCCGGGCGGAATTGATCGCGCTCTCGTAAGTGTGGTCGGCGATGCGGAGAATGTTCGTATTTCGCTGGTGAAATGCGCTGAATTCGAAACGAAGGGACCAGCATATTTCATCGGTCGTCGCGACCCGCCACCGCGAACAATGGGAGATGGATTTGCGGTTCTGCAAACGGCGCATTTAAAATTTTACTACAACCAATCGATTCTAGGTTACACAATATTTGTAACACGCTTGCTTAAAAGGCTTTCGACAAAGCACTT
This sequence comes from Toxocara canis, assembly GCA_000803305.1. NCBI lineage: Eukaryota > Metazoa > Nematoda > Chromadorea > Rhabditida > Toxocaridae > Toxocara > Toxocara canis. The sequence continues at coordinate 843,458 of JPKZ01003130.1, forward strand.
CAAAAAATTTGAATCTTGTTCATCCCATACAAGATAAGATTTCTTTATAGTTATACAGAAGCATAAGGAGAAAATTCTGCGGGCATTTTAAGGCGCATGAGAAAAAATTATTGCTGTGGAGACAGCCAATCGTGGTTTTATGCCGTCCTGTGCAATTTAAAATATAAATTCCGCCGTTTTGCACAGAATGAAATATTCTCTTTTGCGCAGCCGAAATTCATATGCACATTAAAAATTATACAGAGCGATTTTGCTGTCATAGCTGCTTAGCGGTTTGCAACAGTTTTCTTCTGGCATTCTTCCTATGTTGTCTGTGCACCATATTTGACAGCCGCTTGTTTGACCAGTGTTCGCTCGATTCTCGTTAATTTTCTCTTCATGTGCTTTTTCAGTGGCTGAGGCTTTAAAACAGTGACTTCTACGGTAGAATTCGATGAGATGCCTTTGTGACTGAACTATTTATGTACCATTCTTTTCTTTCTTTGCTTTTATTTCGAAATTCATGCACTTCGCAAAGCTGTCGATCTGTTTATTTAGGTACATTGGTGGGAATCGCTCGTCGCTACACTCTTTCATTTTGGCAAGGTAAACTTCCACAAATGACTGAAAAGGTGGTAGAAATGTTTGTTATATGTCTAGAAGCGATATGAAACCAGTTATTTCTAGGTATAGTGAAAGAAGAAGTGCAGTCGTTGAGCGTTGATCAACCGGTTTGGGAATCGGTTTGGCGCCTTGGCAAGAACACGGTTGTATCATACGGTCCGTGGGCTGACGCACAAAGAGTGCTGCTCTACAATTATTTTTTTCCTCCGGAACAGCGCACCGTTGATGTAACGTGAGTTTTACATGCCGTTATTCGAATCGAATCGAATCGAATCTTTTATTTAGTCGATAGGCAATAACTACCTTTACGACAATACAAAGATGATATAGAAGGATATAATGAGATACAGTCATAATGAAATATTACATCATAAAAACATCACTACGTATCACTCAAATGCAACAGTGTATTGAGGAAAGCAGTCGCTCGATGTCTTATGGTTTTTTGTCCGTAATTTGTTCGGAATGTTTCACAGATGTACATTTCATGCCTCGTTCGGTTACGAGTTGTTTTTGTCAGCAAGTTATTCAAATTTTCACTGAGTTGGCCATTTTGCATCTTCTTGACCATTACTTTAAATTCCGTGCTGCTTAGTGTTGAGATGTCTCCCCAGTTGTAGCGGGCTTTGTGTTCGCCAATTTGTTCGAATTTTTTGAGGTTGTGAATGATTCTGATCGAGTGGTTTGCGACTCGTTGCAGTGTTTTGAGATCTTTTCTAGTTGCTGTCGCAGTGATGGGCAGGAAAAACCTAATTTTGGGGATTACATAGGCATTTATTAGCATGGTTATACATCTCATATTCATGTATTGCCTTATTGCTTTCATATGGTATAGAAGTTTTGAACACGAACGAGATACGTTATCAAAGTGGGCTCGGAAGGTTAGACTACAACTGTGGTTTGACTTTCCTTCTTTTGTTTGCCTAGAAGTACTTTTAGAGCACGCCATAGCTTAGCAGGGTTCCCTTCGCAATTGCTTACTTTCTGGGAGACATTTTTCCTTTCAAACTCTCGTCGAAGACTAATTCCCAGATTTCTAATTCTTCTAGGATCTGTCCTAAGGCCCTCATTTTCCGAGTGCTGGTAGGTCAGCTTGAGAAGCCGATTTCGTTCTGTCATCCACCTTCTTATTTCTACTGGCAAATATTGATCGTATCTTCTTAACCTCACTTCCACAGGTGCCACTGCGTTTAGGGCCGCATGCATATTTTCGTTGAACAGTTTACAAGCTTCAGGAAGGGAATTTCGTAATATTGCCTGTTCGTATGGCTGCCAGTCAATTTTTGTAAGTTGACTACTGTGTGTTTTTGAGTTGAAGTCTCTCCAATTTCTGCCACATGTATAGTGAGGTGGGTCTGGTGTTTTCCGACTTCTCGTTTTATATTTTACAGTGATTTTGATAGGTAGATGGTCGCTAATGTATAGTCCAGTAAGTGCTTGCGATGTCACTGAGGTATTACTTTGTTGACTGTGGTCTTCGAAGCTAATGCATACGTCCAGAAGATTGTCATAATGCGTGTTACAAAGCTGATGATTTTTTAGATTTCTGCTTTTTAGTTGGTCGAGTAAGGGTCTTNCGCATTTATAAATATTCCGATTATCGTAGCAACTGCTTCCTCATTTTCCTATTTAGAAATTGGATGTTGAAGATCTGATTTCTTTGTACAACTTCGTGGTGATATGGCGCTTTGTGGTGATATGGCCATTTGCGTAGGACTCTGATAGCTGCTGGTTGTTGCAAGCGGTAATAGCCTCTCGCAGCATTTTTTCATCTTCCTCTTTCGTATCTTTCTCGGTTGCCTCGTGTGGAATTCCGATGAATACAGCTCGTTTGTTTTTCTCGTCCAATTCATTTCTATCCTGGGTTGCTGGTGGTTGAACTTCCCACATGATCGTTATAAGCTTATCGAGTCGGTCCACTACAGGTTGGACCGCCGCAAGCAATTTGTCGGATAATTGCAGAAGTTAGTTGCGGCAATAACTTCGCCGCTAATTTGTCCGCCAATTCGTCCATATTGATTACTACCATTCTGAAGAGTAGGAGCGGAAGCAGCCGCTCAGTGACACGAATAATAATAATAATTGGCAGATGAATTGGCAGATGAATAGCAGATGAATCACTTGCTTCCTCAGGCTGGTTTTTAAATTTGTTTTATCTGGTAAATTTGGTTGTTTAAATGAGATTTGTCTGCAATTCCTGTTTCTTATGATAATTTTGAGTCAATAACTGAGCATAGAAGCATCTGAAGTTTTCCTTCTGCTATATTAGCAGTTAACTTTATCCGCTTAAACTCGACTTGGCGGAATATCAATTAATAAACGTGCAGCTTGAAAACTTTATCGGTTTTCTGTACGGAAGTATTTGCTTAGCATTCTTGAACGAACGTTTTTTTTAAGAAAGAAACGTTAATGTGTTGTAAGGGTGTCTTTGCTTCTGAAGACGGTTGGAAATGTCAGAAGGAACGAAGAAGGAGATCTTGTGGTAGCACAACAGTTCCAAAATAGTGGGGGTGGGGTATCCTTCCCTCTCTCATTTCAGTGTTCTACCAAAGGAGGGTGAACGTCGTATTCTTTTGGCTCACGACACACGTATTTCGCTGCTAAACGATGCGGGCATCGATCTCTGGTTTATGAGAGGCGACGAACTCAACGCACTTCATTTGAGGGTGAAGCAAGGATCTTCACTTGATGTTAGCTTCTCATTCATTTTCTTCACTTTTCATAGGGTCGTTTGCATGTTGACCCTAGCATAATGGATAAAATCGTTTATCCTGGAAATAGGATATTGAAGGTCGAGTCCCATTTCGTGCTTTTTTTCGGTTGCTTCTGTATTCTTGAACAAGATGCAGGATATACCCAAAAGGCGCATATCAAAACTTGAGGTTCTGCTTTATATGAAATGTTAGTGGTCATGCCAAGTTCATACTATAGAGCTGTGCCGTTTCGACATATGTACCTTGGTAAGTTTGGTTGATTTCGGCGGTAGTATTATAGTTTTATCAGCAATCATGTTTATAAATTTATTGGTGGCACTTAGTGCTCAAAAATGAAGAAAACGATGACGTCGTGTGTTGTCTAATTTGCCAGCGGAAATCTTGCAGTGCATAAAATGTCGATCCATTCTATTTTTTTTTGTCCGC
>JPKZ01003130.1:851653-887990 GCA_000803305.1 Toxocara canis
AAAATAACGCAGTTCGTGAGCACTATGTCAGAGGGTTTCTTTGACGGATACTATTGCTACACTCAATGTTTTCTTCTTCCCGCAATCACATTTTGGAAGGGACCGATAGGTTGATAAGGTAGGCTTCACATTTTGGCACATACGGCCTTGCGTCGTGAATGCAGCCACTGGTGATCGGTATGCAGTGGCCAATGCACTCCATGGAAACGATAACGCCATGCGATACACATGCACATATTGGGTGAGCAGTTTGTTAACAGTTCATGTTGCTGCTTCGCGAGAGCGATCGACGTATCACTATCAGCGAAACTAACCTGCTAATCCCCGTCTAAATCAGCATTTTATTCGCTTTTAATGAGTGACAAACTGTTTTGTGTATCATGAGAAGAACAAATTTATTTGGATTTATTCGACATTAATTTTCAGGTTGAGATCGGTGAATCGGAAATTCTACTCACGGGTATCCTAATAAAGTTGATAATTGATATGAAAAATAACTATTTTGGATTATACGATCAGGTTCACATGCTTTATTGTTCATTTCTCCTCTTTTTTTTTCGGTCATCTTGCACAATTTAGAATGATGTTGATATCCTTCCTTTTCACCACCGAACTGTTGGAAACAGAAGCGACGAAAGTTTTTCGTTCAGCCACGTCAGAAATCCGCACTTCACGTTCTTCACTCTTCCTTGTCATCAGTCCCCTGTCGTTTTAACATTTGCTGCAAAAATAACATCAACAAATGACGGTAGTCCCACGTAAGCAGCGGTAGTCGTTGCAGTACGTGGCACTGGTAATAGCAAATATAAGTGCTAACACTAATATTTGCTGCTAGTGATAGTAGTAGGTTTTAATAAGTGCCAGCCGACATGATCGTAACAGTAATTACTGGGCAGTAACTTCTATTAGTAAGAGTGGCAGTAGTAGCATGCATTCGCCTGTATCGGCATTTACTAACACTGTTATCTCAATTCGTCACCTGTTCACTCGGACAGTTCATTTTATCCATGCATGCGTTGTGGTTTGGGTCGCCAAATTTTCATGCCCCGTCGGTGAGTGGAATTGTTTTAAAAAAAGTGGGAGAGAGGACGGTCATCTTGCACAATTTAGAATGATGTTGATATCCTTCCTTTTCACCACCGAACTGTTGGAAACAGAAGCGACGAAAGTTTTTCGTTCAGCCACGTCAGAAATCCGCACTTCACGTTCTTCACTCTTCCTTGTCATCAGTCCCCTGTCGTTTTAACATTTGCTGCAAAAATAACATCAACAAATGACGGTAGTCCCACGTAAGCAGCGGTAGTCGTTGCAGTACGTGGCACTGGTAATAGCAAATATAAGTGCTAACACTAATATTTGCTGCTAGTGATAGTAGTAGGTTTTAATAAGTGCCAGCCGACATGATCGTAACAGTAATTACTGGGCAGTAACTTCTATTAGTAAGAGTGGCAGTAGTAGCATGCATTCGCCTGTATCGGCATTTACTAACACTGTTATCTCAATTCGTCACCTGTTCACTCGGACAGTTCATTTTATCCATGCATGCGTTGTGGTTTGGGTCGCCAAATTTTCATGCCCCGTCGGTGAGTGGAATTGTTTTAAAAAAAGTGGGAGAGAGGAGTTGTCTAAAGGTGCAAACCAAGCCAAACAACGGTTATCGTCTAAATGCTGTTAATCTGATTAGCTTTGTTGTCTAACTAAGCTTTTTTTTATGAGTCAGGAAAAATGTCATTTATGGCATTAAGGTTTTTGTTTATGATGCAAGGAATTTGCTTGTTATTGTTTGTAAATGTGTCTTTCTTTAAGTTAACAGATGTTGTTGCGGCGAATGGTGCTTCGCATCTCTTCGGTGACATTCTATACGAAGTAGAATATTATCGTCCTCTCGCGCTTCGACTCTGCCTGTCTCTGCTTAGCTCGAAAGCGCATTGCTTGGTGCACAGTGCTTATACAGATTTCTCTTTTCCAGGTGAGCATGCGCCCTTCTTGCTTGCAGTATTTATTGAGGTGATTTGGATGAGAAACATTCTAGCTGTGAATATGTTAGCAGTATGGCGGTGCATATCGTCAGTTAAGAGAACTTGGCGCCGTCAATAAAAGCTATGAATTTATAAAAGTTTAAGAAAAAAATGAGGCGCTATCATTATCTCGAATGTAGTGCAAACATGAAATCGCACGCGGTTGTCCAGAAAAGATGATGCCAGTTTTTTGGAGTGAAAATTCCAACTGTAAAACATTATGGGGAACTTTTATCGCACAAGAATTTTCTGCACGGCTACACGGCTACACGTTGTGCAGCAGTGCTGTATCAATGATCAGTTATGTTAGGAGTAGGCCGATTCAGCCGAGAACGCTCGAAAATTTTGCACGAACCTGGTCAAACTGAAAATGTTTTTTGTAAACGTTGAATTTTGCAGATAAGTGCCCAGTGTTGTACCTGGACCAGTTGGTAATGGAGATCGTCAAGGGTCCATTGGAAACAGTGGTGCAAGTAAGAATAGCCCAAAATTGATAACTGTTGCGTAGAAATTGGCTCATGTTGATGATTACATGCGATAATTATTTCGACGTTCACACAGCATTTTAGATGATCGTAGGTGTGTATCATTAATTTTTAGTTGGGAGTTTCCTCATCACTTTCTCGTTTAAGCTTTTTTTATTGCTATTTCGGATTGTCTTTTGATGTTTTCTTTGGAGAGGAGGGCGGGCAATGAAGGAAGTAAGAACATCGCAAAAAAGTCGAGTTGTCTTTACCAAACAAAAGCGGGCTTGCGAATAGGGGAAGAAAGTACGATAGGTACAATTTCTGTTTAGAAGGCAGGGCTCAGTACTGATGAAGAGAATTTGTATTCCACTGTAATAGCAGTGCTCTAGAATGTAAGATGATTTGAAATCTCATTGAAGTTTTGAAATTTTTTTTTAATGTCGGGGAGGGCAGAGGAAGAGGGTTTGGCGAACTCTTTAAACACTGAAGACAGCTCTCACTGAGAAGAGAGAGCGCCTGTTTTGAGTGAACGTACGCTTATGCTCGATCCTTATGTTCGTTTTTGCTTTCCGCTTAAAGGCCCACCAATATTGATTTAGATGTGGGTAATTTTCTGTTTTTTTCTGTTATTACTTTAAATATATTGCATATGTCAGAGTGCAGAATTTGTCCCCTCCTCCAGTCCCGCCGTAGCACTGAAATTCTCTCATCATAGAGTTTGAAGCTAAAGAAGTTGTTCAGTTTACCAATGGCGTGATTGAACGACCCCAAGTAAAGGTCCCTCCTTTCTCTTCGCTGTTCAGTGCGTCCTCGGTTCTTAATACAGATCTGTGGAGGTCTAACATATAGTTGGTCGGAGAGCGGCCTCAAAATTATTCCAGTTGCTGAGCTCTTTTCGTCGGCATTATTATGACACTAATCTGACATTTCTAACAGGTGAACGTTGGGACGGCCGCAGCATACTTTGAGCCGTCGCAGTCGTTGACAAGCGATTCAGATGGAGTGATTGCACTGGAGACGCTTTCCTTTCGTGGGCATGCGCTCTTCTCGGAGATCGACGTCCCTTGGGATGCATGTTCAGTTGAATACGCATGGTTGACCGAAATTATCATCGGTGTTATTAGTGGAAAACTTCATCCCGTTCAGGTCTGTTTTACGTCGTTGTTTGGTATGATTATTGGGAAGCCGAAGATGATTCTATGAGGATGAGTAGCTGGATGGGCGCAATAAGTTACAGGTAGGAATCACACCGAAATGACCTCATGAGAATATTTGTTAAATATCGTCGGAACTGTCGAAACGATATTTCATAGCCGCCAGATGGTTTTTAAAGGTGTTCTTATAGAAGGCGTGATTTTGCTCTCATATAGTCGAAATATTATCAGAATATTGTGCGGACGGAACTGTTAACTCACGGTTAATTTGTTTAATAGTTGCTTTGTTTGGAAGGTGCGTGAGCTTTTCGAGATAAGCACAATTCTTCAATGTTTATATACTCTGTTCGGTTAGATGAGTTTCTCATGTTTATGGTTTGCTATGAAAGGAATTGCGGGCCTAGGGAAGAGGGTGCAGTTAAAGGGCAGACGGTGCGAGAGATAAGGTTTTGCGCAACAGTTGCTTTTGTAAAGTTTCCTTTTCAGCTGGTTGTGTTGGCACAGTTCATCGAATCCCTTCTTTTGCTGTCGATGTGTCCCGATGAAGACCTACAGCTTCCTGAAAAGTAAGGAGCATTTTTTGTCTGTTTTAATTGTTTTTCATATAGCGTTTGACAGAGCCAATTAATGGCTGTCTCGCATCTTTTGCAATTTTTTGCTTGTTACGGCACACTCCTAAAAATTGAGGAAATCACATTTTGGGAAAAGAGCCCATGGATTACTTAGCATTATAAAGCCATCTGATGCTGCTAAGAGCAACAATACCCAGCTGCTGTTATCGTTTGCATCATTTGAGGGCTGGCTGAAATCGCTTTAGCTTTAGCATTTTAGCTGAATTATAATGTGTTAATCGGTAAAAATGCTGATTGACAAATACTTCGTTTTCTTTGGAGTGGCAACAATACCCAGCTGCTATTATCGTTTGCATCATTTGAGGGCTGGCTGAAATCGCTTTAGCTTTAGCATTTTAGCTGAATTATAATGTAAGTGGCGATCCTGGTTCAGTGGATCAGGACGCGTAGAGGCGTATGCGAAGAAAGTTTATGCCATTTTGAGGAGTAGCCGCTGTTTTACGTCGTTCTTTACAGTTTGACCCATTAACATCGGTTGTTTATAGAGAATGTTTCATTTCGTTCATTCGAAATTCAGGTAGTATAGTATATCGTAAAAAAGACTTGCAACCGCGGCAGCTTTTCTGTGAGAAAGCGGCCTTCTAGCGCAATTGATATGCTAGCATCTCTGTGGGAACAATGGAGAAGAATAAAAAAGTTTTCCCTTTAACATCTGTTAAGACTAATAGCGCCATTGCGAGTTATTATAAAAGAACATCAAGGTACGAGTTGTGCCACCACATGAACGACATTCGCACATGCCCTCGTTCAGCGCTTAACCTCATCGACAGTAAGGGGCGTATCCAGAACTGTGAATCCGAGGAAAACGTATGTTTTTATGGCCTTTGTTTTGCTCGTGCTATGGTGCCGTATTGCTACTCGTTCTTAGTATCTTCTTTTTCGCGATAGAGATTCATCAAGCAGCCACGGCTACCACGTTTCGTTACGTCCCGCGCACGTTCACTGTGATTTTGTAATTCTCCAAATTCATCCTAGTTTTTTTTCTTTTTCGTTTTTTTTTGAAGCCAGAGCATTTTCAAGTCATTGTCGAGGTTTACGGTGTTTAGTGACAGCCCGCTGGATGGAGTTAGTGCAGTGTTTGGTATCCTTAGTGCAGCATTTGGTACCTTTCTTTAGTGGTACGTCTGCAGTACGGATCTTGGTGAATAACATGCGCTGCTGTCGTTCTTTTCACCTAAAATTTCTTTAAAACAGAGGAGATAGTTTAAAACGATTGCCTAAGAAATCTCAGTCTAAGCCAGAGGCCACGTAATTTCCTGTCTTTTTGAGGGAGTATTAGGAGAAGGGGTACACAAAATTTTGCTGCATCTGGTGGAAAGTATCGAGAGCTTTCATTTATAGAGGGTTTGTTTGATAGGGACTTAATGCCGCTTTCACCCATGACTGCGTCTCATTTGTTGGGCCGATGATGGACAAAGTAGTTTCGTTGAATTATAAAATATAAACTACGAAATGTGACTCCGGCTGCCCAATGTAGGAGTCTAATTTTGATTCAAAATCTAAGGAAATAAGATCGTAGGAGTTGGGTTCTGGAGTCCACCTGCTACGCTTTTGATTTTAACATTCTGAAGGCAAAAAGCTCGATCGAAATAAGTCCACAACGTTTTATATTAGCACGCACATTTAGAAGAGGTGATTGAGGTGACAATGAAAGAAGCCGTTATTGCAGTTGAAGTATAAGATGGTTCGCGTTAGTGTTGACAGTTGCAACATGGTGCTTGTAGAAGAGAAATGCGCTATGCAGTTGTCGGCTTCACCGGTCCGCATTTCCCACTGTAATTGCCACGAAGGATCTTTCTGCTCGGGTCTTCTTCTGAAGTTTCCATCTGTATGTACTCTTTCTTCTGGTTGCAGTATTATTAATTCTATTGATATTCTCAGTCTGCCCGTTATCTTCTGAGCGGACGGCAGATCTCACATAGCCTTTGACTAGCGTTTACTCGTTTTATTTATTAATGATTTGTTTAACCAAGTCTCAATTATTCAGATCGATAGTGTTTTTATCTGCTGACCTGTGCACGAAATGACAACCGTTGCACAGACAATTTTTTTTCTTTTTCAAGAGCTAGCGAGAGGCGATGGGCCATTTGCAGTCAGCGTAATGAGTGAGAGGTTGAACCGCTCGCGAACATAACGTATCGAATTACCTCGAGTGGACTCCTGGTCTTGAATTAGAGCTCGCTTTCAATGTCATGCAGAAAATTCCCATAGTGAGTTCGCCAACAGACTCACCACCTTCAATTTTGCGTAAGCGTTTCACCTCTGGATGTTGGCCGTGACTCCGAAACCTCTAAATAGTGACGCTCACTGGGGCTCTATTAGGGGCAGTAAGGTATTTTTTCTAGAATGTTTCTCTACAGTCTCTCCTAAGCGATGTATATCTAATAGATTCGTGTGAGGCAGTTCGCTTCTAAGAGTGACAACGAATGGATAGAATGTGCAGCATTGTGTGTGGATCGCGTCGATTTCGATGTGCGAATACCGTATGTGCCGAACGAGGTTCACCTTATCCAAGAAAAGCGCAGTTTTCTTCTGAAGCACGATAAAGTAACTTCAAGGTGAGCAGTTGAGTGTTTATCTTTTTTTCTTCTAGTTCTTTTTTCATCTTTTTTCTAGTTCTTAAAAACTTTGAGTGATTTGATAGCATAACTGTAGATGTAGAAATTTTTTCTTGAAGTCCCTAAAATCGATTGCACGAATATGAGGTGGTTTTTGCAATCAGCTGTTTTAAAACCGTTAAATCAAAGCAAGTACGGAGAGAGAGAGAGAGCGTATGTGAGCAGTTGCAGTTTCTGAAGTCGATACTCAAAACGTTACTTAAAATTTTTTTTCGCATGTTTTCATTTGTTTTTATGTGTTTCGACAAAAGCAACTTTAGTTATATAAGCTTAAGCAATGCGAATAAGATTGTCTTTGACAGAATTTCCTTGATTTGTTCAAATATGAATATACAGCAGTACAGCCACGGAAGCAGTCGTTCATTTGCCGTTAAAGAAAACGAGCTGTTGCTCGAGTCAAATTTCGATAAGGAAAATTATATTAGAAAATTCTCTGACTCATCTTTTTGAGCAAATTTTATAATTAAAACGTGTTTCTTTCATATCAGTCTTCATTTTATTGTGCCGGTGCTTACATGAACGACTGTGTTCATTCTCTAGTGATCTTTGCAGGCTTCATTTTTTATGGTCTGACCAGAACATATGCTCTTGCTATGGAGGTAGTCGATTCTTTGGTTCAACGGATATTACGTAAGTATCGTCGTTTATTCTTATGCATATTTGCATGCTTATAAGTATACGAACATATTTTCCAGTTTGCAGGAGTCTCAAATTAACTGACTAGCTCAATTTTGGCGTTTAGAGGCTCAGCCATGGAATTTAATCCTGGGGATTATTTTGTGTTTAGATGTTTTTTATATTCAAAAGCATTAGGAGCTGTCAGAATGAAAATATTAAAACCAGTGGCTGCATGATGTAAGGGTAAGGTGGAAAAGGCGATGCGATAATTGTCTTCGTTCAGAGGCAAAGCTTTGATGATCGATCTGGAGAGTGCATTAGCTGCAGAGCATTTTGATCACGACCCGACCAAACAACCAGGAATTGGCCAAAGCATCGTTTATGAAGGGAAGCGGTTGGTCCTTTTGCCATCTTGTTTTCGTTCTTCTTGAGCGGCTCCTGAATATTTTCGAACACTGTTCGCACCGAACATTTTTCCGAGGATTTCTGACCATCTTCACTAATTACGCAAAGAAATTTTTGGCTGTTAAGGGAGAGGAAATGTGGGGAGGGGGTGGAGGAAGGAGAGGGACAACGAGAGCATTGTCTGTTGTGTTGTCTTAAATAACTAATATACTAATGAATGTGCACTTCGATGAAAGTTTCCGAGGGATTAAAATATTTCAATTTTTTTGACTTTCCCTCATCTCCCTCTCCTCATTTCAGTTTTCTTGACCTTCCATCTCACCTCATTGCTTACCTCTGTGCCGGTGCCGCTTGAATGTGACGAAAGCTATCCGGTTTGCATCAAAGAATGCTCTGAAGAAAACATCACATGTGGATGAGAATGCGGAAATGGGAGTATATTTGGCAATGAAGATTACATGGAAATAGAGTATATTTGGCAATGAGTGGGATGGTGGCGTTTGGCACAGCAGGCCTGCAGCAGGTTTAAAGGGGAGGTGGAAAACCAAACTTACCAATCTCGAGAAGCAGCGTTGTTCGGTTTCAAAACTCATAAGGGTAAACCATAGAGGGGAAGAGGGATGGAGGAGGAGGAAATCGCAGGCGATTCAATTGAGTCGTAGCTGTTAATACGCCATTCTTTCGTTCTAGAACCCATAAAGATATTGATGAAGAAAGGGAAAGGGCGAGTGAGTTTGATGAGCACTGTCCATCTTTTCTTCTTTGCGAGCCCGATTTGAGCCAGCTCTTACCCGATGACGCCGGAGCTTGTTTTCTCATGAATTCTGCGCTTTTTCCGTTCTCGTTTCATCGGAGCAGTTTATGGTTGGTGCACGTCGACTGCACTTGTACCGATTTTCAAATTCAGTTTTAAACTAACGGTGTGATGACGAATTACAGAGCACTTTCGGTTGTACAGTCTCCCATGGTTAGGAAATCCGCTTTCCTCGAACCTCAATCATCGTTTGAAGTGGTGAGTTTATTCTTCGTTTTTGTTCTTCGTAAGGCATCTCATATTTGTTTCGCTGGTCATTCCAACTTTTCCCTCTTCCTTTTCCATTCCTCCCCCTCTCCCATCCTCCCCACCCTTAACCTCTTGTCGCCGGAGTATCCATTTTAGGCGACGTCGTCTACAAATGTTTGCATTGGCTTAAGGTATGAATTCATACACAGTGTATTGGCAGGGTTGTTGATGATGATGTCAACTTGGCTCGCGGTATGCGGGTCCAGTAGTAAAATTTGTTTAAAGTGATGGTAAAAACTTTGCTTTTAAAACTTTCAGTGGTGGAGCCTACTGGTACTGGTTAACTATTCAACGGTACAAGTTCTCTCGGTAACTTGGAGCTTGGCAGATCAAATGAGGGCATCATTCTTTAGAAATTATTGTCAGAGCTGGATATTCCCCATTTTACGCAGCGATTTCATCCGGTTTTCGTTCGCATCTCATCCTCCCACACCTGTCTCCTCGCTGTTTCAGATCAGGCTAGTCACAGATCACAACCGGGCTAGTGCACTACTTTTTTGATGTTTACAGGAGCAAGCAACCGCAAAGAAAACTTCATCGGAGGAATCGTTTCATTCGGCACTGTCAACCTCTCTAGTGAACCTGTCTCATCACATGGTGTGCCCAATACTGTCTTCATCGGTGTTACTCAACAGCTACAACACGTTCCTGAGTAGATGCACACTCGAAACTGAAGGAATCTGCTTATATGGAACAGAGACCGATGAATCATTGCAGCATTGTGCGCAGCGTGGCAAACTCTCCTTCGTGAGGGTATTAAAATAACCATAATTTTTTTTGTAGAGAAGATCGTGGCAACGAGCGAGCTCATTATTTTATTGGCCACTTCCAACAAAAGAATTCGGAACATTAGATTTTTGGTGCGCTTTATTCTGCTTACTCTGTCGACAATTGACAGAATCCTAACATCATCATCCTTTAAACGCCTACCAAAATCGTGCACGATCCTGTCGATTTCCGCCACATCTGTTGCTTCCCTCCTTCATTCGCGCCTCTCGCCAATGGGGCATGTTTTTCCGCTGCGAGTTTTCCTGCACTTGTTCCTCAAGCTCATTTGCACCTTAATTGCTTATCAGTCAAGGTTTACGTGGATCTTGTCGGATAGGTAACTGGTGTTTGCAGAAGAGTAACGGTGTTAACGAAATGCGTTTGGTTCGCGAAGAATCAAAGCACAGATCAATGGCACCACCATCGCTGAATTCGTCATCCGAGAAGGTAGTGCTATCCACGCCTAGCAGCGAATCGGTCGCATCAATTTTTGGAGCCGATTACCTCGCGCTCTACGTGCGTGGAACGCTCGCAACGAATATCCGAGTATTAATTTGTTTCACCTTATTGGCAAATGTTTAAAGACAGTGGTCCCACTTAACTTCGGACGAGCAGCTTGCTGGAAAGAGTCCAGCCGTGTGACTGCCGTGCCGCAATTTTCGTCGTAAAGAATCATCAGGAACTTTTTTTGGCTGTTTTTTAGATCCCTTTCTGAGCCACTGAGTGGCTTCTGTTAGATACTAAATGTCTGGTTTTATTGTGTGCTTTTGTATTTGGTTCTTCATTATTATTGAGAAGTGATGTATTTTTATCAGAAAAGTGTTAGAAAATGAAGTGATGTTGGAATGAGGTTCTCGTATCGTATTTTGTATTTTTGAGTGTTTCAGCTGTTTGTAAGCCCATTGGCTTTGGAAGTAACGCAGAGACTGGGTCAGCATGCTGCGTTCGCGCTCTGCTGTATTCATCCGGCATTCGTCGTTCAGCATTTGTATACTGTTTGCGTTTTTCGACATCACTCGCAGCCATTAACTGTGCAGCCACAAACGCAGAAATCAGGTTTTTTTGCTTCAACTTTGATTTGTTTCCCAGCTGAGTTTCATTTCATTTGATTGGTTTCAACTTCGGTTCCACTCTGCGAATGCCTTGTACTGTATGTTTAAATTTAAGTACGTTTGCTTCTATAAGGTCACTCTTTGTTAACATTTGTATTATAAAGCGTATGGGTGTATTCTATCGGGAACGGTTTTTACACTGAAGATGGAGGTCAGTGAAGAGCCGATTTTCTCAGAATAAATCACTAGTGGCGTTGTAGTTCCGAGGGAGTGGTGGATTCTGAAGAGTTCTCAGCCTTAGGCCTTTCCGCATCCCGACACAGCGTGCGCGCGAGGTACTTAGAAAAAGTGCTTAGATATGATTTGCAGCATTCAAGAGTAGGATTTGGGGCGGGAGGCAGGTATGGTAGCATCATGCATCGTGCAGTGCACGATGAGTGCTGGGAATATGCTAGGTGCGCCGGTACCATATCCGCCTCCACCACTCATACTTCCGAGCGCAGCTAACTGTAAAGGCAGCGGACTGAATTACTCACTTACAAGCCATTGCATCGAAAATATAACGCCGATGGAGTTTAGCGTTTCTCCTCATATACTTTGCAAAGTCAATCATCGACGTGTTTTTCAGTGTAAAAAGCCCATTACAGCTTCTTCCTTTCTTAATTAGCAAATACAAGACGTCTTATGAGAAAGTTACGGTTATTAGTGTCCTATAGATAAACAGCATTGGTTTCCTATCGCTGTGTGCAGTTCACTACGTTGATTTGGTAGCATAAAACGGAATATTTTGAATAATCGATCGTCACGTATTAAAGCGCACAGAGTGGCACAAACGCGATTCTGTTGTTCAGTGTGACAGTAAATTTCACATTGCACGAATTACATCCAGCATCATGCATGAATTTATTTGTGCGTTTTCAGTGGGGCCGAGTGTACATGTAAATGTTTTGCTGCCGGTGGTCGACGTTGCTCTCTTTCAGTGTGGTCTTATAGAGAAGACAATTCAGTCAACTTCTCTGCAGGACACACTCTCTCATTTAGTGCGCAGCAATATAGTGCTGTGTACTGTGCAAGAGACTGTGCTTGTTGTTTCCTCGCAGTACAATACGGTAATCCACATTGCCAGTTCGTAAATCCTCATTTGTAGTAGGGCTTTTTCTGCTGAAGGCTTTTATTGTCGCCAGTTAGGCTCTATGCCTAAGTTGAGGACGCAGGAGGGATGGGGTGGTGAAGGAGAGAGGGAGGGAAGGGGGAGAGGGGGAAGAGGAGGGAATCGAAAGCTTGAAATCGCGCAGACACAAACCATTTATTATAGCACGCGAAGTGAACTCTCGGAATAGCAAGTTAAGTTAGTAGCAGCGAAAATGTTATGTTCACTGAAGCTTTGAAGTTGTGCATTCGTTATTTATCATTTATATTCGACGGAAACTTGGCTTTTGCAAAGTTTGGCTTTCATTTCTTTTTGCTTTTCAATAGTTAATATAATTCGGAGTGTGCTGGAGTCATCAAACGTAGCTCGTTTGTTTAGTAGGAGAATTGAAATTTGTTGATAGGGATCCGTGTCGTTGCTGTAACATTCTTTTATGGTCATTATTTCGTAGCGACTATTATGCAGTTCTGGTCGTTGAAGGCAGATGAAGCACGAGTTCGCGTCGAATGCAACAATGTTCATTGCCACGCTCAGTTTTTGCAAGTGGTCGAATCGAGCAAAAGGGATTTCTGGCACAACAAAAGCGCCTCACTGAACTATACCAGCAACTGGGCTACTATCAGCTCCGATAAGCAACTGCTTGGCTATGATATGCGAATTGTAGCGGGTAAGGAATCGCATATGATATACACTTCCATCACACCAGGGACTCAAATCCCGTTTTTGCCTCATTTCTTCGGCATAATAGCGTGTTAGCTGGAATGTAGCTCATGCTCAAGACCCAATAAAAAGTGCAACTTTGGGGAGCTCCATTCGATGTAAAACACTAATTCATATTTTTAACGCGCGGCTGCGAGGATATGGGGGTAGACTTAAGGTGAAATCGTGCAGCCAGCTAGGGCATTGGGTTGAGTATGGAAGCATAGCTGATTCAGCTATACATGTTACGTGCTTATGCAAGATGTTCAGTTGTCGTACAAAGCATACACGTTGTACTTATACCCCGTCAACCGTTTCCCACTCGTTAACTGATGTGACGACTTTTGGTTGTCTTAAACTGACACTGCAAAAATTAGGCACGGTTTAGCGGGCATACATTTAGAGGTGGCGCATTATTCCCTAGCTGAACTTTTCGCTCTTTAGTGCTGTCCACGTTACAGTCTGAAAAGCCGACTTGTACTCTGCTGTTTACCATTTTCAGTCTACCACAGTCGTGTTCTTTGCCTTTTCTTCACTTGCTGGTTAAATGCGCTTCCACTTATGCGTTTGCTAAATTAATACCAAGTTATTGTGATGTCGATAAATTTGGGTATCGAAGGAGTCTTAATTAAGAATTCGATGTACCAGACGTTTCGCTAAGTGTGAACACGAGCCCTCCAAGCTCACCGCAAAGAACCTCGGGAAGTGCAAATAATGTCGAAATGCATTTGGGCACAATTCAGCTTGAGTTCGGCCTCTGCAAACCGGTCGATCAAACTAGCAGGTTGGTGCTTGCTTATGATGTTATGTATAGTTCTTTGCAAATATAGTCTCGCATTTGCGCTCGAGCTAGCTGGCTCTGCGAGCTTTTGTCTACTCGGTTAGAGTTGTCGACGAGTTATTCCAAACAACTCGCACTAATCAGCACACGAGCCAAAACCAGCAGCTTTTTATAAAATTACTTCTTTTTTTAAAGAATATGAGATGCATAGAAGACAGGAGTATTGAAGTCCAGTTAACGCTTTAACGAAATTTAGCATGATCTGCTGAACGATTCTCAGTTCACATGACGTCGCATTTCTTTTTCACTGACCCATTTTATTACCGTCCCGTTATTATAGTGGTTCTTATAACACAGTTGCAGTTTGCCTCTTTTACAGGTTTTGCACAGTATTCTATCTGGGAAAGCAAGTCAGCTAACACTGGTTGTCGAACTTTAAAAAATGAATTTGAACATTGGGCCGAAGCGTTTGTTCTTATTTTTTGAACTGTTTCTCATTAGTAGCACAGTAAGGATGATTGTACTTAGCAAAGAATGGCCTTTGTTCGACGTGTTCGCGCCGTCTGTTACCGCGTGGACTTATGCAACGCACCGGTTGTCCGAGTCGGCCGATATATGGCTTACGAAAATTGATGAATGGGTCGACCTTGCTTTCGCTAAGACGCTTTCTGATGCACTCGACTGCAATAGCGATCAGGTATTCGGATCACCTTTCTAGTTTGAATTAGCGGACAATGTCGCTTTATAGAGATGAGTGGCATTATGAAGCAGCTGGTTCAAAATAGAGCAGATAGCTGGAAGCTTGTGTTGTTCTCACGAACCGATCCTCCAGGAATTCTTTCGTCGCAGGTATCATTGTGGGTTTAACAGTCGAATCCCAATTCAGTATATTAGTGATGTCCATGCTTTCTTCCCATTCGTCGTGCGTGAGAAGCTCTTTGAAAGCAGAATTAATCAAGCCGTTTGCTGAGTTGCTTGCTAAAATATGTTTAGGGATGGAAGTTTGTTTATGCAAAAGGAAATTCTACCAACGAGCCGTACTTTAAGTGGGGAAGCCTTAATCCTGATTCGAAATTTTCTTATTGAGCACAATCCGCTGTAGAGAAATTTGGATTGTATTGGCTTTGGTTCAGATATTCTCAACGGAAAAGAGCTGCTTTGCGGATGTGAAGGTGCATCAAAGGGCAGCGATGTCATGTCCCAGCTGTAAATTGTCTCTGATATTGGTACGCTATGCAGCCGAAGCAGATTTGGATGAGTTTTGGGCACAGATCAACCTGCCCGAGAGAGCGCATCTGGCTAGCAGTGATGTTCGCAAGCAGGCACTTGTCGTCTTGTTGAGTCACTGGCAAACGATTATCTGTTCACAGATCAAGGTAAGTTTGTGAATTGCTGTGAATCTTGAATGTGAGCGTTCTCGTAAATGAGATCTTGCACTAAGAGAATTAGAAAATGTTCTTTCATCGTAACTATTGCTGACATTGTAAAAATATCGTTCAGCTACTAGAAACTTAGACGTACCGAATCATGTTTGTATTTATGATCAAGTCGGTCCGAATAAAAGAACACAATAAAATAGAGACGGAAGTTTTGTGAATTTGAAGTAGGAAGACTTACTTGGGCAGAAACAGCAATTGGTTGTTAAAGTTTGATGCCTGTCTAGCTGTATGATACGTCGTCTGTCAGTTAGTTGCGCAGTAGAGAAAATTGTATTGTTCATTGTTCATGCTTAGCTTATGTGACTGTGTGAATATAGTTTTGGTTGTCTTTAGCTCGCTGATGCGGAGGTAGCGAATAAATATGTCAAAGAAGCAATCCAAAAGAGCGGAGAGATCAAAATCGACATTGAGCTGAGCGCCGCGAAGAATGGTGAACCGCGGCAGCATAAAGTGGCTACCATGGGGAGCGCCCGTTCAGTTACCGAATCACGTCAGAGTATGTCATTTACACTGATCTAACACACTAGAAAACTGAAAAGTATTTCCTGATTTGGCTATATTGAAAGACTGAACTGGTAGAAAACTTGAGCAGTGGATTATTTAGGAAGACGTGGTACAAGCGGCCACGTGGATCGAATGGAGAAAATAAAGAAAGCAAATATGCAGCTTTGAAGACTTTTTGCACATTTTTGTGGTCATTTCTGTTCGCCGCTTTCACCTAAATTAGGTCCTGTATGCGTGCCTTTGCTTTACCTCGAACTCTATTTAATAACTTTGTGTCCTTGTTTGCGTGGCCACCTAGTCAGCCGAAAACACGTTGGAATGTCTTTCGCATGAGATCTACTTAAAAGAGATTATTGAGTACGCATATTCATATATTTATAAAAGGTTGTGGCTGTTTTATGCATGCCGATATTTCTGCTTGTAACTGATTTTTTTTTCGATTAAAACGATCTTGCTAATTCTGAAATGATAAATAAGAAATGGTAGTTGGCTTTTCTTTTTTAAAGCTGTATACCATCGTATTCTTTTTATTTTTTTCTCTCCACCACTTTAAAGTCAGAAAACTTATTGGCGTCGTAATTTTGAAACCCATTAGGCGCTTCTTCGACGGATGCTATGAAACGTAGGCAGCGAACGCGTCTCTTTCTTGCATTTCGTCTGCACAGAAGCAACCTTGCCGAATACCTGGAGGTAGGTAGAACAAAGCTTGCATTGATGCCTTTTTCGCTGAAGGGCGAGGCATAGACTTCACAGAAACTTTTACTTCGGTTTAAAAATTGGCGTGCCATTTAAAAAGTTTATGAGGAGCTTGGAAGCTGTGTGACGTCGAACATCGAGAAACAATATTGTTTGGCAACATTTTCTTGGTTTTATTATTGAAATCCATACACAAATATTTCATACTCTCTTTGAATCACGTGAATGC
Source organism: Toxocara canis (assembly GCA_000803305.1). Lineage (NCBI taxonomy): Eukaryota > Metazoa > Nematoda > Chromadorea > Rhabditida > Toxocaridae > Toxocara > Toxocara canis. The sequence continues at coordinate 867,947 of JPKZ01003130.1, forward strand.
AGCAGAGAATTGCTGACAAACTGCGATTTTTTTGATGTGTACCCAGCCATGCGGCTCGTATGAATGGAGGGTGCAGAAGAGAATTTCATTGGTTTTCCAGTGGATTTGTACCATTGGATATCGGCAAGACATCGCGAGCATAAAGAAGCTATATCGAGAAGTAAAGCGAGAAAAACCCTCGACGATTTCGGGCATGTTAATCCCATGGAAATCGTACTTTCCGTTTTCTTCTGGACGGTTTATGAGGTATTGTATGTTTCAGTATTGACTTATTTCGAGTCTTGCTTGTTTTAACGAAAACGAAGCTGAGGGTCAAATTGTAGTCGTTGTATTAAACTGCTTAATTCTGAAACATAGGAATTTTGAAGCGTCAGCGTGCTTATGACTGTGTAAACGCTTGATGTGCGGACCGTTTACTGAAAAGTATGGACGGCGTTTTCTTTTCTATTTTAACGATTAATGAACAACAGCGCCGATTAACCTTTTTCATGATTGCATTGGTAACAACCTTTTTCATGATTGCATTGTTAACTTGTTGACCATATCTTGACTTTACACATTCGGTTAGTGATCTTGTAGTTTTCAGAAGGAACAGTCAGTGCTTCATGCGCACAATACGGCGACAGAAAAATGGTCTAAAAATTTTATTAAGAATTGAGCCAGGCCGTTGCACAAAATGCGTTGGTATTGTTAGGTGTTCTGTTGTGTATGCTATTTTGTGTACGCTTTTCTTGTGACGGGCGGGCAGTAGATCAGTAATAGAGTTTCCGCTTCGTATGAGGGAAGACCTGGGTTTGATACCGGGCTGCTACCCGACGGATCGCCAGCAGGTTGACCACCAGGCATTCCAAAACTGGTCGAAACAATCATGCGTGAGCATGGTTGTCAGCTGCATCGATATGAGAATCGATGAAATCACAGTTGCCTTTGCATCCCTTCCCTTTTGATTACAGTGATCTATAAGTTAGATTTGATAAAGCAATTTACAGCATACTTTTGAACTTCAGCTCGAATCAGCTCGAACCGTCTTGCCTTTTCTTGTGATGTTTCATTGATCGTTGGAATAACGTTGTGGTTTGCTTAGGAAAGAAAGCTTGAGCCGTCTCGACTGGATCGTCTGCCACTGCCGCAAACAAACGCAGTTTGGTCAATTAACTGGAAAGAGATCAGGGTGAGTGAGCCTATATATGTACAATATATGTATGTACATATTATACACGTATATATATATGTACATATATATATACATATACATACATATATATGTATATGTATATATATACATGTATATATATATATACATATATATATACATATACAACATGTGTTTGTTTATTTACTTACGTATTTTTTGTGCTTCTGAGTGTTTCTGGAAATTCGTCTTGCAATTTTCGATAGCTGATACTAAGGAGGCATATATTGATTGGCCCGTCGAAGGAAGTGGATTGCGACGTTGTTTTACTTCTTTCTTTTGATTGTATACTGGATGTTATTATTATTTTAGGTTGACGTGTTGGAGCCGAGAATGATTTCTTCATCGAGCGTCAGTTATTTATCCATGGCTAGGCATCACCTCCTTCATCTTGAGTCGATATTGATGAAAGGTCATTTTCATTCTCATATTCATATGGACGACCTCAAAGTGCGACCAATCAGGTTCGCTTATTGAAACGACCGTTTGACATATATTAAACATTCTTTGTTAAAGTCGTCATGCACAGTTTTTAATTTTCATGGCCAATTTTATTTTTTCATTTCTAACTTGAACTTTTTTTTCGATATGCTGTTTAGCAGTGAACCTTTTTCTGCAGTCTAATTTTGGCTGCTCTAAAAATGGCCAAATTGTTGCGCTGCTCTAGAAAAGACCAGTAAACGGTAGTTTTGATGGTGTTTTGATCCTCCCTTATGTGGCTGGTTTGCTTAGAAGACGTTAAGAGTTGTCAATTACTATAAATGGAAACTAAAGATTAAAAAAAGGCTTGCAACCAATTTTCCTAGTTGCAGTTTCCAGTTTCTGCGAATTTGGCGCAATGTTTTCCTTTCTGTTTTCTTATGATTTTCTACAAATTTTTCTAAGGGCCTCCTACGATATTTTCTATTCGGCAACGTCGCAGAATGTGAGAGTGGTATTTGCGTTAGCATCTGTATGCCTCTTCAACGATTTATCACGTGTTCTGCGCTCCACCGTCAACACGTTTGCCTATATTAAGTCGAATCAGACATCCTCTCATGAAAGTGTGGCTGCTCAGAAGCCGAGTTCAGAAATTGTTCTGACTAGCGACTCAAACCTTGACACTCAAACTTCATGGATCGCCAGAGTACTGGATAAACTTCGCGACTACAGAAGGTAATGCTTTTAGATGGGCACGCTGAACTGAGATAGGGGAGGGGGAGGACCGGCTTAATTAATATACAGACTTTCGGCAGTAGTGTAAAATGACTGCACAAACATTCAGCAGCCCCCTCCCCTTTCCCCTCCCCGACCCTGCCCTCCTGCCCTCTTATGTCCGCTTAAGCTTTTGTTCAAAACATTTGGTGCTTGCTTAATTAGTAGATTGAGTTCAAAGATGTGCCTGTCGTTTTGTTACTATATTTTTTCACTTATTCACTTATTTCGTCCATCTGAATCATTAGCAGTCAATTAGTTTGTTTCTTGAACACCGTATCTTTTTCGCAAAAAAATTTGGAAAACCACAAAAATGAAGTATGCAATACAATATGAAGGCGGTTTTCCAAGCATGAGCCATTATTGTCTCGTAAATGGAGCCTATTTACAGCGTGCTCCAAAAATATGGTGACAGAGTTTGACCTGCTCGTGTCCTTCACATGCGTAACAAGACCATGTTAGAGCTTGCGATGACGTCACTTCTCAGGATTGTTTTCTTGAACTTAGAGCCTTTCATCATACTTTTCGTTTCTATATTGCTTCCACATCCGCTCGGAGGCCGTTTTGAACTGACAACGGGCAACATACGTTCATCATTCCCTACACCCTCCCCCTCCCCACTTTACGCGGTCCGAGTCGCCCCGCCTACCTGTCGCAGGCACCACACCACCTCGTGCGTCATACAGGTTGTTAAGAGAGTAATTGAATGGTAAAACACGTTAAAATCGTACGTCGGTGCATCGCACCATCTGCGACCATCTCATACGACGTCCATAAGTGTCATAGATTGGCCGACGTCCGTAAGAAGAAAAGACTGGAGAGGAGCAGTTGACAGCTTCGAGGGGCAGCGGATGACCAACATCTTGTTATGGTCTACTACGGCGAGAATCTGCTCACCTTGGAGGGCACTAGGGCGCGCTGTGAATTTGTCCGACTATTTCGCACAAGGAATGGCTCTCAGACTTTCCTTATGTAAACCCATTTGACTTTTTCGCCTTCCTTATCCTTCAGCAAAGGGCCAGTGCTAAGGCCACTTTATCCTCTAATTTGTTACTGATTCCCTCAGAGCGTGGAAAGAATTCGGCATCCAGTAACCGCGAGCAAAGAAAGATTCCACTCACGGTCTTCCCAAGGTCTCTGTCGCCGCTACGGGAGGTTGCTCTTGTTCCATGTGATGTTGGCGAAATATGTTGCAGTTCGTCTGAGGTTTTGCAAAACTGCAGCGTGGTTTTTTTAAAATCGCACTCACGTGGAGGTGTGAATAGCAAGCTGTATTTTTTCGTGTGGGAGTAAAAAGTTGTTGGATTTTTAGGTCGCGTGCGGGAATGCCTCAGGTATCAAGAGGTTGCGTGCAAGTGAAAGCGGAAGGTCATTTCAGCTTGAAGGTTGTGATGCTGGAAATGGCTTTGACACATTTGTTCGTTTCGACGACTTTTAAGAAGATTCAGGTCTTTTCTTTTGTTTCACCAAGAAGATCCAGTTTTTCTTTTATTTTTACCTTTCTGTTATTTAGGTGTTTCCATCTGTTGTCTGCTAATCAAAGTGCTACTTCAGCATCCAAATGTGTAAATATGAAGTTGGGTTTTTTTACTTTGTTCTCTTCAAGATCAAACAACGATATGATTGCCTAAATAGTTTGAGCAATTAAAATTGACTGTTGCTGATTGCCGTCGATAGTCCGTGGCGTCTCGTTTGGATTGTTTGGTGTGAAAGCCATGCATTCTTATTTGCTGTTTTTCTTTCTTCTAAATCAACAAACGCTGTTTGGGAAGTAGTTATGGGAGGAAAATGTAAATTGCATTCCACAGGCATCCCATAGTAGATGAATGCTTAGGTTTCACAGGCTTATCGTCTGTACGGTGATGAGTTTCTGAAACGTAAGCAATTTGCCAGTCAGTTGTTTCTTTTCCTTAATCCAGTTGCTGTTTCATCGCCCATTATGTACTAGAGCATCCATAAAGTTTTTAGATCCGCCTGCTAAAACTATAAGCTATCGACTTGAGATTAAGCACAAAAAAAGCGTCATTCACGAATGGTCCACAGTGCGATCCATAAAAGTCGTAATCAGTAAAGGACTTCTCAAAAATGTTGTATTTAATTATGGAGAACTACCATATCGTTGTATGTTAGCTAGTTGAATAGGCGTTATTTCTTCTCGCTGTGCCAGTGCTAACATTCGAGAGCGCTCGAATTTGCGTTCAATGGATTGACCGGATCAATTCTAAGAAGTCAATGCGATCATTATATTGGATTGTGTTGGCAGCTAAGTGAAAACCCGATCGTAATCTGTTGATGAAATGCACTTGCTCATATAGTGCTTAGCAGAAAAGAACAGCGAAAGCAAGTCGTGGCTGTTGACATATCGCTTATGAATTGATTATGGTTGTATGTCGCGTTGTTACAGCTTTCTCATAGAAATCAGCGTGACAAGGCGAGAGTGGACAAGCAGGTACTCGATGAGCTGAACGCGTCTGTACAGCGCGCAAATCTCATACTTTCTGAATTTGTTATCGGATCTGATGCGAAGCATATTGTCAACTTCTCGGTCAAAGCCAGCACGTTCAACCTTAAGCGGTATACCGTTTAACTGTCACCATTTTATCGAACTGCTCTTCTTACCACCAAATACTTTTTGAGAACCAGTGGGTAATTCTGAGAAATCGTTATCGTCGCTACGGGCGTATACGATTAGTTGTTTTGTTTAGGACAAAGCACATCGATACAAAAAGCAGTCAGCCTTTGTTATTTGTTGTTTCGTCTTTTTTGCCTTCCATCTACGAACAGCTTAATTCAGATTTAAAATTTTAATTTATTTATGTGCTTTTTTTAAGAGAACAAGAAATGGACGGCTGTTTGCACAGCCACTTGAATTTATGTGTGGGCGATGTGGAAGGTGATATGCCGATTCATGCACAAAATCTACACGAAGTTGTGTTGAGAAACGCGCCGCAGTTGAACGAACAGATGACGCGATTGGAGTACAGTGAACCATCGGTTGGTTTCACTTTTTTCAAATTCCTTTTATTATTTCTGGTTGCTGTACGGGTTGCGTTATTTCGTGAGAGAGGGGAAGGGGTGAGAAGAGGAAAGGAGTTTTTGGTTTGGAGTAGGGAAGAAAACATGAACATAGGAATCTGGGATGTGACCATATTGCAGATTAAATTATATGAGAACACACAAGTTTAGATGTTAACCATTTTCGGTAACTGGCAGTTGCTTTTTCCACTTCTTCGAACAAATGACAAGGAAATTGTGTTTCTTAAGCGTTTTTGATGAGACGGCGAGTTTTTGCTAGAAAAAAAAGAGGATCAGTTGTTCATTCCTTGTGCTTGCTTCTGTTGACTGCACTTTTGGTGGTTATTGTTCCCGATTGTACATATAACCAGTAAAAGAAGTCAATTATTATCTATCTCTCCGTTCTTCTGCTGACTTTCTAAGCTCATTTACGACTGTTTTCTGATCATTCCCAGTTCCCTTCTTACAGTAGGCCAGACAGGAGGACTTCCTGTTTTGATAAAGTAACCATTCAGTAATTGATGCTACTTCGTAAACATCAGAAAACGCCTTTGCATTTTTCTTTTTCGCAAGTGGCGCGGACAGCATAGGGGCTCAGAAGGCTAGGAGAAACTTTCCTTCGTACGACGAAAAGTGTGCGTAATAGCGTGTGACAAATAAGTGGATTCTCTTATTGGTGGTGGCTTTCTGCATAGCCGTAAGGCTATAACTTCATAATTTTGTTTCGTGGAAATGTTTGATTAGGCGCGATATGCATAGGTAATTGCAGCCAGTGGGTGAATATTCGCCTCATCTGCAGTGTCGTCAAGCAGTTGCTGTGATCCATTTCGATATCCACGTGAGTAGTATCGAACTGACTGCGCAACTACTTCCTTCGCTTAAGGCTATGTATCGTCTGGAAGAGGCGCAGAGTAGCGGTAAAACGTAAGTCACGTGCGTTATGAATGCATAGTCGGCTGGATAAGATTGTCGCTTTTGCTCGATAGCAGTGGGATCTAACTCATAATGAAATATGGTGTTTTACGGACACTGATGGCCCGCGAAGGTTAAGCATGAGTGGATGGCAGAAGCTTTTGTAGGTTTGAAGTTTTTGATTTGCTCTCATATGACACTAAAGTTTGTAAATATCCGTTTTTGCAGAAACTGTCATACGCACAATGTGATCTTGTAAAGATAAAACTCAACACATGGGCGATATTTTTATCGTTATGTCTTGCATATGTTATATATATACATACATACATATATATATATATATATATATATGTTCGTGTATATGTGCGTGCGTACATATTATATGTGTACATGTATGTATATACACACATGTATGTATATGTACAAATGTGTTTATATATATATATATATACATATATATATATATGTATATATACATATATGTATATATATATGTATATGTATATATATATGTATATATGTACATATGTATATATATATATATATATATGTATATATATATGTACGCTAAAGCATGATGAGAGCCGCAGCATGGGAACTAGGCGTGACAGAAATGCATGACATTGGTGCTGAGAGTTACCATATGCACTGCAATGTTTCTGATATTATTTTGCATTCTTTTCTATTGTATGCAGATGTACGTTTATAGGCAAATTGGAGCACACGTTTACAACTGATCTACTTAACCAAGTGCTTTTCGCTGAGCAGTGCTTTCGCTCCGAGCTCACTTTGCTAATCGAACGAATCGCCGGAGATCGTCCGGCGCAGCCTGCACAACCTCCTGGACATCCAACTCCCACTCAATATCCTTTTCTTTTCACACTTTTGGTGCGTCTATTAAGCGTCAGGAAAAGTTGCATGTTTTAAGAAAAGAGTATGTTTAGTGCTTGTTTAGCTGTTCCATGTCTGGTTGCTTCAGACGCTATAAAACGTATCGACTTTATCATAAACTTTATATTTTCTAAGGGAGAAAGGAAGCGAACGGTGATAGTAGTGTTGTATCGATCAAATGCCGTAGCAGAGACATGTGATGTCATTCTTGACGTCAGAAACCTTTTTTCCTATTTTGTTTTTAACCCCATGAAATCCAGTCAGCGTAGCCGCTTCTCTCAAATATAATAGGAAATGCTATCATTTCCATACTAATCAATCCATTCGGCAGGGGCTGAAGAAGTAGTCTGTTCCTAAATAGCTCCTCTCTTATATAGCCCTTACCTAGAATAACCGCTCCGTTCAAATTATTGCGTCTTTGTAGCACCCGAACGCTTTGTTCGAGCTAATAAGGTATCAAGTGTGTGAACTTCAAGAGACCTGAGTGGGTAAGATGCAAAAGCTTTGTTCTACAAGCTAGAAGTTTCGTAGACCGGAGGAAATGCTAGCATGCATATTAGGATTATGTGCAGCAAATTTAGGTCCGAGGTGAATCGGCACCGTGGCTGCAGCTGACAGCCAGCACTCCCACCTCAACAGCCGTCCGACTCACTTTCGACAACATATCTGCAACTCTTACCAATCGTTGGGCGCAGAAGGACTCAGACGAGAAGAATGTAAAATTTTATTAATCAGGAATTTCATGCGATCTTTTTTTAGTGTGTGCTTTTATCCAGTCTGTGGGATAATGCTTGGTAGTCCACTAACCAATAATAAGATTTCGCTAATCGCTATTGCCGTTAGCACTTGTTTCAAATTATTTATTGAGCCTACTTTGATTGAATAGTGGGAAATTGCTTATTTATAGCGCATTGTCGTATTTTGAGCCCATCAATGGCTGTAATTGAATAATTCTTCGTCTGCATCAAACCCTTTCATCCGATTATTCTTTTAATCACAATACAGTTGCGAAATGCAAAACTGAACAGTTTTTTAAAATGTACAGTTTTTCAAAATTCTGATGTTATAACTTTTGGTTTGAGTATCTTGTGGTTGTCATATGTGCGGTAACGCTTGACCTTAACAATTATGCTGCCACACAGTGTCACTTGGTTTTATTCAGCGTTAGTTAAATGTGAGCGGGCTCTTACGCTTAGTCAGTAACCGTAGAGCTAGTTGAAATACGTTCATGAGAAATAGTATTGCGACATCGACCGACTAGAACTGTAGGTTGGCGAGCACAATGCAACTCTATGGCAGCTTACATAGTTGAAAGTGGGATAAAAGAAAGCGGAGGGCTTGGAATGAATTTCTATTAGCTATGGTTTGAACAAATTGAACAGATTATTTCTCTTTAGGAACGGCTTTACGGTAAAGCAACGATCGGTATAAGTGCAAAGTTAGGGCAACTTGTAAAGACAGCGATGTTCGAGGAAATCGAGACCGAACTGCAGGAGTTCGCCACTTTTATGACACAAGTAACTGTTACGTTTGTCGTGGGCATAACTGCTGTCGTGCTCAGTCGGAAATATTTCCTCTCTTCGCTTGGAATTTTTTGGAATTTTCCTCTTTTGAAGATTGTTCCCAATATTTTATTCCCGCCGATCATTATTTTATTCCCGCCGATCTCTATCCCGGAAGGGTGGCTGGGCCCAGAAATTGTGGCTTCTTCTTTACCTTGTCAGAAGAGGATTTAATTTCACGGCTGAATTCTGTGGCGGGCTTATGCTAGGTGGAATTGATTTAAAAAACCACAGTAGAGACGGATCATCAAATTTATGGAGTTTTTCAGTGGGTGGCATGTCATAACTGTAGGGTGTGGCTGAATTCGAGATTATGGGATTATGCGAGCTTCCATCTCGGAACGCGATGACAGAATGCAGCAGAGGACTCAGTCCTCCTTTCATATTGATTCAGTATACATGTTCTGTCTTTGAATGTCGTGAAAAGTAGAGTCCATTCCCTTCAGTGGAGACTTCGCTGAATGGAGCCTTCTATTCTGTGTTGTATTAAAAGCGGTGCGCATTTAACCTTTAAAAATTCACGCTCCGGTTTAAGTGAGCGCTTATTTTGGTGTTTTGCGCCCATCTGAGTCATTGCCTTATCCTCAGTGCAGCCATTCAGATAAGTAGAGTTGTTTTATTGAGACTTTTCGATTACAAAGATGCATTTACAAGTTACTGGTAGATTTTGAACTGAAAAGTCTTAGCAGCCGTTCAGTGTTTTGATTGAGACTCGCGTACCGTGAATGTTGTAGATGTCAGTTACCTTGGCATCCTAAAGTTGTCAGCAAAAGAAGTGAAACGAACAAAATTGAATGATCCCTTTTCAGATTTCCGTGCAGAACAAAGAAAGTAACGTACATTCATCATACAGCTATGTGATTACGGTTAATCGGCCGATCTTCCTAATCAAATCATCTGCCGTTGACAAAGTAAGGTCATGTCGACTTAAAAACTTCAATCGTTTGATTGTTTTTGCGGTAGAAGGCCTTTTTTTTCGTCCAACATTTCGCTATTTTGCTCGCATCATTTGAGCCATTGAGTGATTTGACCGCAAAGATTTTATTTGACTTTTCAAAGCACTAATAAAGGATCTGAATCAAGCAGCGCGTTAATAGAAGGTCTGAATGAAAATGTCATTAACGGACGGATAGTTTATTTGTAAGGGATATTTTCTGTTCTGTGAAGTGATTATTTGAGAGGAAAGAATTATGAAAGTTTGTTTAAGGCGATCTTACTGTGGCTGAACTACAAGAACACGTATGACTATTGGCGGGAACAGCGCAACAAAATGTTGAAATCAGCGAGGCATGCCTCTCTTTCCACACCTTCCGTCAGCACATCCTTGGTATGTTCTTCACTTGACAGCTCTCGTCAGAATTTCTGTTTTTTAGCATTTTACTTCTTTTCGCGCCGTCTCGGTTTTTTTTCCATATGACTTATTCTTCCTTGACTTGCTTACGGATCGTTTTATATTCTGTCCGCTCTTCAGCTGTGAAATATATGTCATATTTAAGGCAATATGCAGCATAGTTTGTAAATCCATTTCGATTTCTGTTCCGTCGTTGGAATAAGATGAAAACTTTGCGCACTGACCAAATGTTATGTAGGGCAGGGTGCTGCATTTGAAGTTTACAGAGCGTCGACTCGGAGATGGACGTGAATCTGTCGCTGAAGGTGACGAACGGCGTCTACGTTTGTATGCCGCTCTACAGTGCCGACTTGAGCGCGAATATGTCCGCACTTGTCGTCTCACTGCAGAGTACCGATATTACTGTTTGCGTGCGCAAAGAGTTGGCATGTCAGGCCGCTTTCCATAACTTCAAAGTCAAATTCATTGACAATTTCGATGATCAAGTAACAATTTCTTGCTTACCATTTTTTAATTTCTACCCTCGTCTTATGTTGGGGTGTTTTTGCATGCTTCATTCATCAGAGCTTTTGACGTACATCTCAAATTGATGTTTTAGCATTTAACAAATAGCATTTCCAGTGCGTCATTAACGTCTTTGGTAAACTTTCTCTTTCAGTCATTATTTTTTCTGGAGTATCCCGTTTCTTTGGAATCACGCCTAGGTATCCTCATCCCCACCGTCGGGAGAATTACCCACAAATTTTATGATTGTTGAGGTGTGGCTTACAGCAAGTGGTTGGTTGGTTGATGAGCACTGGAAATTTTCGACGCTTTTACTTACACTTCACTAAAAGTTTGTTAGGCTGGTTTCAATAGTTTAAGCCTTCTTTCTGACCCGACGATCGTGATCAGCTAAATTTGGCTCAGAAACTTATAAGTCACAAAGTAGATGTGAAATTGGTGGCCCGCAAATTTTTTCTATTGTTCAGGGTAGGGGTTCCGCATGTGTGATCGAGAAAGCTAGGCAGCAATAATAAGCTGCGGAAAATTCATGTAGCCGAGTGACATGATTATCAAAAGCATTTGAGCTCTCAGCAGTCATTTTGGTTGCTCACCATGCTATAAATTGTTTTATGAGGTTTTGACGCTCCATATCATACATTTCTATCCTGTTCTCCTTCCTACCCCTCCCCCTTTCCCTTCCCCCACCACCTAGTTTTGAACCATGTTGCAATTTTAGCTTCCATCTACCCAATTTTTGACCTCAGTTCCTTTTTACATCAATTTTTCCTTCTTTCCTTCTCTATTATCTTACCTTATTTTTGCGAGCAGCTTGTGTTGCGATTTGCGACTGACATCACACGAGTGAGCGAGGGGATTTATGACAAGAACGTTGGTGCTGTTTTCATAGCAAAAGTTATTCATCATCCTGTTCTTTCGATTGAATTTGATTTGCCGTTTCGAATCGAGCGATAACGAGCGTTGCTATTTAGGCGCTGAACGATTCATGGATTGAGAACGATTCGGGTGACTCGTCACACTCCAACTATTTCTACTTCCCACAAGGCACATATCAGTTCGTATCACGAGCCACTGCCGCTGCGGGCCCCACAGAGAATGCGAAGTGGATCCTATCGGTGAAATGGCAAATGCTGGGCATGATTATTGATCTAGACCATGTTAGTTTACGACTGTTTAGTGATTATACGTCAACGTCCTATTGATAGCATTGTGTGCTCATTTTCTCTATATATGTTATTGTACTCTATTGTTTATATTTCATCCATAAGTGGAGGTGACTGCTGGTATGTTGGCTATTGGCTGTACGTCGTTAGCACTCACTCTTGTAAAAACATGTTCATGTTAAATTGACCGCCTTTTTTTAAACTTTTCATTACTTCGTCCTTAATGTCACAGTGTTATTTTAATTAATAACCTGAGAGGTATATCGCAAAACGTTGCACTCAACTTGTGCAAGTTGGATCTAAAAAACATAGCGGATTTAGATTGTTTAGAATTGATACGTTCAGTGAAAGGTGAACTGTGGAGGTATTGTTTATTGTTATCGATTTTTGTTCTGTGGCTTTTTATGATTCAGAGTATCTATGAAAAGGTCCTCTCGATTTGTTATGCTAAATTTTCATGTGCATGTATAGTGAACTTTTGGACTGTGCTGCTTTTGATTTACAGTTGTTTCAGAAGTAATCCATTTAAGCAAAGTCATTTTTGCTTTTTAGTTCAAATAATCCTTAGTTGGTTAAGGTATCTGTCGTTATTGTAAAAAAGAATGCTATAGTGTCATTCTAAAAAGATTAGAAGAAAAAAAATGAATAGTTTTCAGAGAATTGGCAAACTGGCGTCTTTGCTGGTAAATACATTCTCATCGTTGGCGTATGGAGAGGACGATGAAGAGTGGGAGGAATCGGCACGTGAATCAATGGCAGATTCGAATGCTGAGGACGAGCAAGACGAAGAAATTGACGCTACTGGCGAATTCGGCAGTCTTGCTCAGCCAGAAGAGCGCATTCAGTGGCTCGAAAGAAAAGTTGTTTTTTTTTTTTTAAATATTTTAGTCTTCTAATACAAATGTGGAGCTAAGGCTGGGATGCTAGGACTGTGATTGATCAATCCCTCATGCTGCTTTCTGGAAGTATCTTTTTTACTTCTGGACAAAAATCATGAGCTAATTGCTGTTAAAATAAAGATTTGCTTCTCTTCTTCTTTCAATAATTTTGGTTCGAAATTCGCTTATTGTCATGTTTTTTCGAGATTGCCAGAAGAGCGCATTCAGTGGCTCGAAAGAAAAGTTGTTTTTTTTTTTTAATATTTTAGTCTTCTAATACAAATGTGGAGCTAAAGCTGGGATGCTAGGACTGTGATTGATCAATCCCTCATGCTGCTTTCTGGAAGTATCTTTTTTACTTCTGGACAAAAATCATGAGCTAATTGCTGTTAAAATAAAGATTTGCTTCTCTTCTTCTTTCAATAATTTTGGTTCGAAATTCGCTTATTGTCATGTTTTTTCGAGATTAGCTGTACGCAGGAGTCTTCTTCTTTTTTATTCCATGTTAAGGAGCCGAGTTTAATTGCTCCCAACTCCGAAGAACTTTTCTTTAATATCGGTATTTTAAACCGTTATTTGTCGACTTGCCCGCACAACTTTTTAGAACGGTTTTGTCGGGTCTTTTTATTAAGCGTTTTTAAGCAGTCATTTTTCATTGCAGCTTCACAACTCTGTTGATTGTTTTCTTTTTATTTTTTTGCCAATGTGTGCGCTCTTGGCAGTGCCGTAAATGAAATAATAAAGCTTTCAGACAATCCATGCCTACCTTTCTCTGCCTATGTGATGTGCTAGGTAGCTATCCGGATCTTGATTTGTTTCATTCAGTGTGTCATAAGAAATTTTGACCTAATATCGTTTACCATTTGTTCACTTCGGTTAACCGTTTTTTTTTCTGAGAATGGTAAATATTTACCGTCGGTCGAGTGTAATGAGCTTCTGTTTTATTACGTTTTCATTGCAAAAATTCGCTCTTTGCAGATGCATGAGCAGTCAGTGTTAGTGACGGATCTGATGCAGTGTCGTGCCAGCGAGCCGGCAATAGAGAAGGAGCGTCGTAAACTGCGTAAACTTGAATTGGCGCGATTCAAGCAGTTCAGGAAGTCGGTACTTGATAAACTAAAACGTAACGCTATACGTCAAAAAAAGCGAACCCTTGAGCCTAAGAAGGTACAAATGCTCTTTTTTTTTAAACAAACTAATACAAAACGCTGATAGATATGCTCTTTACTTAAGGATTTCTTTGTTTTTTTTTTGTAATTTGTTATCTGTTCTATAAAGCTCCCACCAGCCTTGCCGACTTGCAAGCCTGCTTTATTTTTTATAAATGTTTTGTTGCGTTTGTTTCATTATTTCCTTTTCTTCCAGTATGAACTTTTTTGACTGGAGTCATCATTTCATTGCGACCAATTAGGAGTTGTTTAGTCGGTGGATGGCTGCGGTTCGAAACTGGCTAGTGAATCGGCATCTCCAAATCAAAGTGGGGATGACCGATTAATGTCAAGGCGTTGTGCCCACTCTAGAAGTCGTTCGCCAAGTGCTGCAGCATCGAGTTACTCTGCTAGTAGAATTCAGCAGTCATCTGACGGCCTCGGTCGTCTTTCGGACACCAGCATCGCCGGCGATGTGGTTGATATGGATATTGACGTGCAAGTGAGTTGATTTTCATCCTGCAGTTAGTAATAATCGCTTTCCGATCTGGTTAACATTTTGGTTTTTTTTTTTTTCTGTTGTCTCATGCAGCTGACTTTTCGACAGTAGGAAGTCTGCATTTTTAGCCGTTTCCTGCACATACATCTCTTATGTGATATCTTTGTGCCACCGTGTCGTTCTTGTTGCACTAATTCTAACTTTGCAACTCTTGAGCGATATTATGCGAATTTAGGTGAGTATTGAATCTGGTTCGTGCACGCTACGAACTGCCGCCAAACAGGAGGAATATCCGGCACCGTTCATCAAAAGATCGTCCGCTCGAGATCTCAAGTCGAAAATTTGGTCTGCTAACGGATCATCTGCATTCACTAAACTTGCTATTCCTAGGTCACTGTGTTTTTTCTGTTTATGCGCTCTTTTTGCAGTCAGCTTATCCCCCAAAATACTTTTTGTGGGAAAGATTCGAAACAGATAGTTCGGTAGTATATGGCTGAGGCAGCGCAGGGTTCTTGTCCATGCCTAATGAAGGATAGCGTATAGGATGGACAAGATCACACAATCGAATGGAAATCGTCAAAATAGATCGAAAAGTCTGAAACCAGTTTGCAGTTGAACCTTTTTTTTTCATATCCCCAGAGGCATCAGGAGTATCCCATCTACGAATTAGTGCAGCCTTCGGTTGCTCTAATTCACTGGTTGTATATCAGTAATTCTGCAGACTTGGTTTCGGGTAGGTGAATGTGGGCGAACCTCTTTTCAGCATAGTTCGCTCAGCAGAAATTTGGTTTCTTTTGGATGCATACTCTGTTCAGGAACTTTGAGTTTGCCGGAAGCTGTTTGTTGCTAAGCTTATTTATTGCTGTTGTGTTCCGTTTATTGTTTTTTTGTCGTTCCAAAACTTATTTATTGTTTCAATGTATCATGCCGGAAGCTGAATGCTTTTATTTCCTCCGCAGTTAGCAGTTGGTCTTTCGAACTTGAAGATATGGGAATCGTCCCGACTGCCTGCTTAGCAAGTGTAGATGATGTCACAACAAAATGAGTACCGTCAATGAGACACACCTTCACAACTCTTCGTTTTTTGATTTTTTGATGCTGTTTATGTGTATCACTGTTTTGAACGTAACGTTTCTTTTATATGAAATTGTGTTTCAGTGTTGACGTTAAAGCGTATTACACATCTCTTGACCGAAGCCATACACAGACGATGCCGCGCCATACGCAAGCTTTGTTTACGCACAAATTCAACAAACAAAGGTAACGTTTTTCGCTAACGGATAACCATTTTTCGATTCTTCTGAAATCCTGAAAAGATTTACTATTACGTCTGATTGAGAACACTGGGCAGTAGCGATATTCGCGAACACTGTGGCAAAACAATTTCATTTATAAGCGCCATGTAAAGTCTGCTTTTTGGTGCATGTGGCGCGATAAAGTTAACTCGTTAGCAGTGTTGGTTGGAGTCGTAAGGTTTTGGGTATCTAATTTGTGAATCACGAAAGATGCTTAGAGCCCTCTTGTAGCTGTTAAGTTTTCCGTAACATGAGGGTATCTCTTTCTTTCGGTGTTTTTAATGTATCATTTAGAATATTTTATGCACGCAATGGATACACCTTTTGCGCGATTTATTAAATATGTATCTTCTGTGAGCTTTGGAAAATTGTATAACGATGTTCTGACTCGAGTAACTGTTATGTTTGTTCCAAAAATAAATTTGCGCAAGCATACGCAAGTTGAGGTTCTGAATTTTAGCTTATTCTTTGAATCTGTTTATTATGAAGCGATAATATTCCTTTATGGTTGTTTCGTTTTCATTGGCACCGATAAGCACGTTCTTTATGCATGAAGCTTCCGTATTATTAGTATGGTGATAATTTTTCGTTTGCGAGGTTAGAAAGCATTTGTCATGAACTAAATCATGTAAGAGTTATTATTTTACAGTCATCGGCGTCGACCTGGTTTTTATTTAGCGGTTGAGTTGTCGAGTATGCCGCAAGAGTCTTTGGTCACCCCTCACCTCGCGGATTTCGTCGAGCAGATGTTGGAACCTCTTCCGGAGAGTAACGTCTTTGGCTCGTCTATTAACGTCAGAGTTTCGTTCAGTGTTTTTTAATTACGCCATTTTCAATTCATCTTCTCTTTTTCAATTCACAATATAGGTCGTATCAATTTTATTGTAATATTACTTTGTAACCGCTAGTAGAAACTCGTTGCTTGTAGCGTTCTATTTCCAGAGCGAGCTTAGCTCCTGCTTCAGAATATTTTGCAACCCTTTTTGTTGCAATGGGATAGCACCTCGTCGAATCTTTTTTTGTCCCTTTTCATCAAGTATGTTCATTTTTTCTAAAGTCGTAGTAGGTGGAGACTAGGAAAGTGTCGATTACAGGTGGGCTTGGCTGTATTTGTTCGCAGTTGATTTTTCGTCAGGCCAGATTATATGAAACCATTCAGCTGTTTCTTTAGACCCGACTTCGAAGCTAAGGGGTTTCAAAAAAAATCATCTAAAAAGGCGTGTTTTCACATAGATTTCGCGAATCTGTTTTGAGAGCGCTGCGCTGATATTGTTGAGTTATTCACCGTACTTGCAACTCCCAAATGAGTTCATGACGGCTCTTTGAATGTTGATATTTGTTTTTTAAATTGTTTTCGTCAGTCTTTCTGGTAGAAAATCATTTTACTTTTTAATGCCTTTAGATGAGAAATTTTTAAGGGTGAGGTATAGAAGCGTTTGTGGCATTGCGCTATATTTTTATGGGCCTTCATTTAGCTGTCGACGATGAATCGAAGTGAGATGGGTGGGTCGGATGAGCCTATAGTAGAATCGGATGTGCCTATAGTAGAAATGGACACGTCAGTATTGCCTCTTGACGTTCTTTTCCACCTGACTGTTCAGTCATCGACGATTCGCTTTGAAGGCCATCAGCAGGTTGGGCGAATTTCTGTCCTTTTTTTTCCCCTTTTTCCTGAAATTAGAAAAAAAGCGTTTCAAAATCTTGTTTAGGAATCATTTTAAAGTTTCTCAGCTAATTATAGTATTCGGCATGTTCCAGACGGATCTGCACCCTTTATATGCTGGAATTTTTTGCCAATTTTTTCGCCGCGACTTTCCTACAGCTAGGAGCATATTTCTAGTTTCAAAACAAACCGTTCTCATTTGGTGCGTGCATGATGACGAATTTTGTCGTACTTTGAAAAATAAAGTCCTAACAGAATATCACAAGAATGGTTTTTCTGAAGAACTTTCTGAAAACATGTCCTCAATGATCATCTTCTCCGATGAGTTTTATAATGGCGCACGAAAATTCGCTGCGTCCTAGCTCTGTAAAAATTTCATAAATAAGAGGAGTGCGAAGGTAAATATGAGAAGAGAAAAGTATTTTGTGGTTTAGCGAAGTGCAGCTGCTGATTGCCTTCTGAAGTTGCCGTCGTTAACCTTAATGGCATCTACACGACCGATTAGCGATTCAGTGGATTCTTCGGATGGAGATGTGGCTGGTGGAGGGATTCATCTTTCGGCCACCCTTAGCGCTTTCTCACTCAACATCTACAGCCCTCACCAGGTTCTCTGTGAGAGCTATTTGTTATTCCTAAGTTGTTTTGCTCATTTAGTTGACCTCTTTCGGATTATTGAATGTCAGCGTATCGTTGTTTTTGCTCCTGAATACTCGCAGCAGCTAGTGAAGCTCACTTCCACAGTCAACAAAAATGTTCTAGGGAAGAAGGAACTGACAATTTTTGATTAGAAAAATTGGCGAGACTGATTCTTTTCAGGATAAGGAATCAATTTTTTTGTAGCAGTCAAGAGAGGGATTAGATTTTCATCGTAAATGTTCGAATGTAAATGAAAAGAAGATGCTTAGTCAGTTAGGTAATGTGACTTAGAGCATATAGTCCAGTGTTGGTCTCACGCCTCCTTATGGCTAATTTTTTAAAAGGTATATCATCTTAGCGATGCGCGACTGACTGGAGATCATCGTCATGAGGGCAGATTCGATAGAGGTGATGGAGGCGATCATCTTAACCAAGCCATGGAAGTCTCCCATTTAATATGGCTGCCGATCATAATGATTTCGTTGCATCAAATTGGATCTCGAAAGAGCCATGTTGGCAAACTTGAAAACTGTTGATAGGTAAAAACGGCTGCGCTGATTCGATTTTGTTTGGGAAACGGCTGTGCTACGGTTTCTCCTTTTTAATGGTTTTTTTCTTTGGTGCAGATGAGTTCTCATGACGCCCTCTTACTAACATTGGACCATCTCTCGATTCTTGCTTCGAGAAGTAAAAACAGTCGCTACGAACCCGACAATAAAGTGCAGGTTGGTCTCACTACATTTTGCTTCTTAAAGCTACTTTTTTCTATTTGCTTCTGGAACGTTGAGTGGAAATTGCATTTACTCTCTACTCATTTGAAAATTCATCCGCTTTTTTCTTAGCCCTGACGACTTTTCAGTGCAGTGGCTTGGTTTTCTGAACCAGTCGTATTGTTATTTTTTTGGAAGGGGAGGGGGGATGAGCTTGAGTAAAGATGTTGGCTACTGCATTTACTTAAACGGTGTGTGGTTATTGAAAATTTGAATAGCGCCAGTGATGTGTCGAACGGAATGATAAGGTTAGAGCTTTAATCACCTTTATGGGCGTTTTTTCAAAGGAGTTTTAAGTTTAAATGAATTCCTGAAGCTCTTTTTTTTTTCGCTGGAACCGTGCAGAAGATTCTGCTTTCGTCACCACAGATTTCGTCCTTATTGGTTTTTTTCCCCTTTCAAAATCTCCAACTCAGCTCCTTCGTTCGCTGTAAATCCGTAGACACGCTAATGGATAAAGAAGATGAGATCGCATTAGTATAGTAAGATGTTTGTTAGTAATCGGATATTTTTTAAGTTTGTACTAACGGCAAATATCGGTTCTGCCAATTTCAACTACGACATGAGACGTTTGGCCGAGCTAATCTCCTTCCCAAAGCCGTGGTACCGACGTACCATTGTTCGACGACTCTTCTTTGGTGACCATTCTGTGAAGACGCCGACAGCCGGTGCTCATTACTCCTCCTGTTCAGTCAGCAAGCTGTCGCATAAACCTGACATCGCAGCGTTAGTCGCTTCTTTCGAAATGGCTTGCTTTCCTTTTTCGATATATGTGGTCTTTCTGCTTCCTTTCTAAAAACATTCTTTGATTCATTGTTGCGTATTAGTTAAACGTTCTGCTCCCGCTAACATTCAGGCTCACCTTTAACGGCTATCGTCCTGGAACCAACATTTGCATGGATTTTGCTTCCCACTAGGTTTCTTTTGATCAGAGTTATGGATACAAAAGAGGGATCATGGGTCTGTCAGCTGCGCAACCGCTAGTCTTTTTTTCTGCTCGTCTGCCCTGGAATTTTCAAAAGGAAAAATATCGAACTTGCAATCCTTTGTTCAATCTGAGCAACTTCAGGTATGAGGATGGTCTCGAGTTTGACTCCATCTTCGTAAATTTGGAAAAGGGTCTTGCTCATGTGCTCTAGAACTCATTATGAGTGCGCAAATGGTGAACACGACGCATTATAGGTCGTCGTCAACATGGGAAATAGTGAGAAAGAAAGAATGGAGTGCGGCGGTGATTTTTGCAGTCGAATGGAAAGAACTCATCATCAGTGCGCAGATGGCGAACACCATGGGCAACACCAAACTTTTCATAAGAGAGGGTGCTTTACATGGCTATTGTCAGGTTTGTCCTCTTCCCTCTCACACCAC
>JPKZ01003130.1:888147-907890 GCA_000803305.1 Toxocara canis
CACCTTTCCTCCCTACCTCTACTACTCCACCGGCTTCCAGACAACTCGGCCTGCATGCTTTTTCACTGAATTTTTCTTTCGCGCTATATGAAATGCATTTAAGCGAGTTAAGCGATGGTTACTATTGAAGTGCATTTTCGGAAGTTGTCAATGATTTTGGTTTAAAAATTTTGAGAATGCTAAGACTGAAGAATTCCCAAGGTTGAAGGACGGAAAATTTAACCACTTTCTTTCCTGCTTGGTATGTTTCGATCACAGGTTTTTGCCTTGAGGTCGAAAGGAGGCGGCAGTTATGAGACGTGCATCTAATGATTGTTTTTTGTTGCGATGCTTTCTCAGTGCTATTTTTTATTCCTCCTACGAAGTCATCGTTACTGTTAGCCCTGTTTATGTTCTGCCATTTTCAGTTGAACTCACATTTCGAAAGAGTCATCTCGATAAATTTCCGTCTGAAGTCGTCTTCGTTGTCGGCACATGGAGGCGCAATTTCAGGGCAGTTGTCTATCTCAAAGCTTCGCATCAACTGCAGGCATCAAATTGCTCGCAGCGTAAGTGGTTTGATTAATTGATTACGTCTGGGGACACGTTCATTCGCTAGTTTCACGTGTTTTTTTTGCCACACTCTAAAAGTGGCTAGAAGTGTGAGCCAAGTTGTTTTTAATCTCACTTTCTTGTGCTACCAACTTAAATCTGTGTACTTCACCTTTGTTGCCACGTTGTGTATTCGTAGATTAGCAGATAGTTTAATTCGATGGCAATGTCATTTTGCTCAAAATATTTCTATGTTTTTCCATAGTTTGGCGGGAACGGAAGTGCTCTTTTTTTTCAGAGGGCCCCAGAGAATGCAGCTAAAGTTCAGTTGGAAGAAATCGAAAGCCGTGTGGAGTGGATGAGTCGACCGATCTTCATTGGTCGCTGTGAAAAGCCATGCGCTTCTTTCTTCGATAAATGGGCGTCTACTTGTGATGATAGAGGAAATGTACGTTAATAGTCACTTTGTAGTTTATAATGTTTGATTTGTAGTGCTAGAATACCACTACGCTCAGCTTACTAGTCCATAAATAGTTGAACACACCTTGTTCATTAATTTTGTTTTTCAAGAAGTTTTATTTGTCATTTGTGTGATTTGTTAAAGTTGATTTATCTCGTTTCTAGATTTTGCAGTTTTTACATATTTTTGAAGCGACGATATAATTTTGCTCGTTTGTTTAAACTTTGACTGCAAAAACAAGAGGGGAATACCTGATATTTCTTAGGACGTTGCTTTGTGGATGACTGTTTGATAGCATCATAGAAAAACTTTTTGCAGGTTTTGCGGGCATCGGTGTCTGTAAACTTGATGGGTTCATGGAGTGATTTGCAAATGGTTATAACAAAGGCGACTGTCGACGATTTTATCCGTATTGCGCACAAACTGCACTCTTTCTTCCAAGTATCTTCCGTCTTGTTCGGCAATACCGGGAGCTCTTTCTTAGATTATATATTGTATTCACATTCGCTGAGTGTTATTTAGCCGGTGGACAACACTGGTTATCAGTACATTTAATCGCTTGTCCTGGCGCTCCTTCAGTTGTAATGAAATGGAAACATAAAGAGTTGTCACTTTCGAAACATTAATGTATTATAAAAATTAATAGGACAATTTCCAAAGAGAAGCCGCGCTCCCAGCAGATGTTTTCTCTAAATGACTCTTTAGGGTTGTAGGTGTTTTTTCTGAGAGACTGTTTAGGGTTCTAGGTGTTTTTTCTGACTGTTTAGAGTTCCATATTATCGCGATGTTTTATCCCTTCATCTGTTTCTTGTATTTGTTTTAGATATGTGCACGTTGTGTTGTTTACAGGAGCAGATGACAAATAGTCGTATGGTCTGGGGAATTAAGAGTTCACCTGTGAGTGAGCTGGCCAGTGCGAATGGGGGCAGTCCAGTGTCGCAGCCATCACTAAAATACCAGCATTGGCCTTGTGTGCTCGACACACTCACTCAGATCCAGTCACGCCAGAAAATATTGCCCTTGCCCACCGGAGAGGATGGAGTGACCGTTGTGGGTGGCGTGCTCGAGCTTAATGCCGAAACTATTTCGCTTGCTTGTATGCATGGAGAAATGAATGCTTCGAGGTATCTAAAGTTTTGTTCATCATCAGATTAAAGCGAATATAACTTTTTCTTTTGATGTAGTATAACTTCTTCCACGTGTCGGTTCACGTTTTCTGTAAACCGGTCTTTCTTCTGATAATTCATTTAACCATAACTCAACTGCTGAAGCCGAGCCGATTTGACTAAGTGAAGTGCGCAGACGTTTTCGTCAAGAAGACAATGAAAGGGATCGTACGTCTTTTTCGTTTTTTCCTTGTCAACATTATTTGCGTTCATTCGTATACCGAGCATTTAAAATGGAAGTGGCATACTTCAAGGTTGTGAACAGTTTTTTTCTCTAGCGTGACGGTGAGTCGTGTACGACCACCTGAGACCTCTGTTATTCGAAAAGTGGCCCAAAAGTAACCCAAAAACCTTCGATCCTGAAAAATTTTCGCTTTGCAAATGAAAGATTTTCTGGTGCGAAAACAATCTGCTTTTATGCGGTAACGATGCTTTTCTTCGGGGCAAAGGTCTGCAACGAAGATAATGATTAAAAAAAAGGATTTTATGCTAAGAATAGCAAGTATGAAACTTGTTGAGATTAGAAAGGGGTTTAATTTTGGTTTTCCTGTCACTTTTGAATGAAGGCGGATTATGGGAGAATTATTCATAATTTTAAGTTGGGCGTTGTTCCATATGCGACAGCCGTCGATCTTCTTTGAACCAGAGGCGCAGTATGCGTTCGTGTCGGATAACAACGACGTAGGAGTGTCTGTATCAGAGCGAGTTACTCTCAGACTTGGCAACTTAGTTTCGTGTCTTCCAACCGCTGATAACGTTTCCTGTCAGGCCGTTGTTTGTCGTGTTCAGGTTAGCCAAGCGTTATCACACTGCCCTTGTATGTCGGTCGTAGGGTTTCATTTTTATGGTGCAATACACCATCTCTCTTTTGTCGTTCTGCTATAGTGTGTGCCAACACACATGAGAAGATTGTCATAGGTTAATTTTTTAAACTCTAGTTGGAAGAAACCGTTATGACGCAAAAAATGATTTCTCGGTTAGTTAAATTTGAGGTTTTTCCATAAGGGGAAATCGTTTCTGTTACTTTCGCGCAGTTTTCTTTCACTTAAAATGTGCATGGATGTGCTCTCTATTTTTATTTTTAGTCTTATTGCAGCGTCTTACTAAGCCAAAACTTGCTACGGTGAAAAGTGAGGCTGACTGAAAAATTAGAGCGCCGTTAATTTGAGAAGACTGAAACAGATGAAAGTTGCGCGTTGCATCAGCAAGTCGATACATTGGTGTACGTCTTTGCGAGCATGGCACCTTTCCATTAGGTTGCGTTTTTACATCATGTGTTGTCTTTATATTTTATGTCAATGAGCATTTGATTCTAATGGAAAAGTTTCTGTACGATATACTGCTGTTTTCAGCAAGGCAGGGGAAGCATGGTACGACAGATGAGTTCGGTGAGCGCGTGTCTAGACCATATTATAGGCGACGTGCTAAGGCAGCTCAACTTGCATCCGCTCGGTCAAGCGCCACCCGTCGCTCATCATTCCGTTCTTCCGCTCTTCGAGTAGGCTTTTTTCTATCCTACTTACTGCTCAGCACCGAATTTACTGCTGACCGTTTACTTTTCCACGTTTGCAATGTGCCACTGTGCAGAATGGGCTTAGCATTTTCTTGTGGCAGTTTAAAATAAAGATTTGACGTTTTTTCATCAATTCATGGAATCGTTGTGAAAAGGAAAATGAAACTAGCGTGAATAACGATTTCAGTGTACAGTCTCGCGCTAAAAATTTTCAATAAGTCTTGACAATATATGGATACAGTTTATGTTATGTGCCGTATGTTAGTTTTTGGAGTATGTTGTTTTACTTTTTGTTTTGTTTTATAGGTTCCCGGCTTTGGACGCTGTTCTTACTACGCTGCAGAAACAAGCAATTGAATCTGATGGAACCGAAGTCCCAACACCAGAGGTCGGTTTTTGAATCATGCTTGTTTGTGACATGTTTCCTAGGTAATGAGTGGCATATCGCATAATGCTTCCAATGTTTTTCGCATTCCATTAACCACGCTTTCGTCAGCTTTGATGTTGAAACAATTTTTCATTATTTAAAACACCTTTCGCCATTTGCTTAGTACTGAAAGGAAACGTTTATGCTCGAAAATTTGCAAAATACTAATAGGGAACGAAAAACTAATTTAGTAATAAAATTTGGGAAGCGAGGCGCGCCAACAGCATTTTTCGAGCTGTTCCAATTCTAGGCTGTTATTTGTGCAAACATCGAATACGTTATCCCATTGTGTATGCTTGGCAGTAATCAAAAGCAGCCTAATCACATTGTGGACTGTTTGAGGTGATGTGATGGTGTTCTTATTGAACGAGCTATTTGAAGTGCTGTCCTTACTGAACGAACTATTTGAGGTGATGTCCTTACTGAACGAGCTATTTGAGGTGCTATTCTTACTGAACGAACTATGTGAGGTGGTGTTCTTAGTGAACAAACTATTTGAGGGGTGTTCTTATTGAAGGTGCGAAGTTCTTTCATCTGTGAATTCCATGACACGGTCAGCGTTCAGACGGATTTCAATGCTCAAGTCAGCTTTCTTCCAGAGTTGCTTAAAACCTACATGAGAAACACGGTGGGTTTAGCTGCTTTATTGTATCGCATGTCTTTTTTGTCAACGATTTGGATAAGAGAACGCGTCATTTTTTAAATCATTTTTTAACGCATGGCTTTTCTGACATTTATCGTTTAACAGCGGTAATACAGTTATTCTGTAAAGATATGTAACGATGTAACGGAATTAGTTACAGTACAATAGAATGTACCGTGATATATTATTGTACTTCAGTGATCAAATATCACCTTCTGATGCTTCTTCTTATATCTTGTAGCATTTTTTCCGTAGTTGGAAAGTGCTTCTTGCAGGAAAGTGGTTCGCTGCAATCGGATTCTGGGGGTTTTTTTCCGGGTTGTAAAGTGTTTTGTTTTTGAGGAACGGACTGAAGAAGAGAAGGCAGCAGATGTGACTCGTGACTTTCGGCATTACATATGTGAGAAGTGGGTTGTGGACCCGAAAATTCGCTTCATTGATCGTTTCAAATGGAATCCACCGGTCATCGACGAAATCCTTCGTAAACTTCAGGTGCATTACTCGCTTTTCACCATTTATTTATTTAGCTGTTTACTGCCTAGCATCTTTTGCTTTTTTTCCAGATTTGCGTTATGACGGCAACTGATACGATTGTGCGTTTTTTGTTTCTGCTGAGGCGTCTTTCTCAAAATTTGTGCGTCTTGGCAGGCACTGCTTTGCGTTTATGTATTCCCATAGAATGCGTTTGTACATATACAATCGATTGCGAAAATCTATTTGTAGCTGTGTTGCAACTTCAAAGCTGAAATGTTGCAGCCTTTTAAAGTCCACGTTGAATAGCAAGCATATGTTATATTTTTTTAAAGATTACACTTGCACTGCACCGGCACAGCAGTAGTGTGGCAGATCGGGATGATACAGCGCTGCCACTGATTTATTTTTTGCTTGAATTGAGCACGATTATCCAGTGGTGCACATTTTTGCCATCATAATGTCAATATCATATTCATCAAGATTTATAGCATTTCTGCACATTGGATTTTGCATTTGTGTAGCAGATGTGTGTCATTGGTGAGCGATTGCCCGTTCGTTTTAGAAGTCGCTTTGGAAATGCAGCTTTCAAACAGGCAGTTTTGCTCATTTTTTCGGCTACATTTTTGCACGAGCGTGTTTTTCAGATTTTCGACCATCGAAACACGATCCCGAAAGCGCTGCAACGCGGAATGTTGGACCCTTGTGATGCGCTCTTGGCACGTATAAATTTCGCAATACTTTCAATTGCCAAAAAGTCAACGCCACAATTCGAACGAAAATCTTAAGACAACGTGCTTTTCAATTGGTTTTAGCTGATCTCTTCGATTTTGTTTTTATTTATTTATTTATTTTTATTTTTACTCTTGCTTTCGCGACTGCGTCGACTTGTTAATTATATGTTATGTATAAATAGAGCTTCATAGTGCGTCTTTAAATTGCTTCAGTGCTTTGTAAAAAGAAATATGGAATAAAAAGTGTGCTCTATTAACACTTCCGACTGCCTCTGTTAATAATGATATGAAAAATTATTTGCGAGATGCGTATTACTCAACGAGAAATAAATACTGGCTCCGTAAGGAATGGAATAGCGTCGTGATAATTTGACGAGACTCAAATGGAACTTTGAATGAACGGTTTGGAAATTTTGAGAGAATGCAACCAGTATGGATTGTTGAGGTGTTTGCTCATGCACGATGCATCTGGAAATGAAGAGAACGAGTAGACATCTTTTATTCCATGCTCAGAAGTGCTTTCTTGTATATTTCTTCTTGCTTCATTTCGCAACGCAGTATCGTCTGCAGTCCCTGTGGCGTACATGCGTTTTATATCTGATCGATTATCCGTTTCCGTCATTGAGGGTCTTTGTTTCCAACGCATGAATGCTTTGCATTGGCTATGTTTTATCAGGTCACAATGGCGGTACGCATAGTGGATGGGTTCATTGAACCAAATATTTCTAGTTATAACTTTATCAAAAGCGATTTTTGGTCAACTTTAGCCAAATGACGGAGTCTTGATTGGTCTCTGAACCGAAGGTGAGTGGTAAATGCAACATCTGCAAATGTTTTTTTTTTTGAGTGTTTGGTGGACACTGTTTTTATCGTCCGGTTCGTCGGCCCTTCCGACCACCTCTGTGCCCTTAAATCGGGGAAATGAAACCCGTCCGCGTGGGAAACGAATGGGTTTCATCGATCGACAAGACTCAAAACTGAGACTGTCACGACTACGGTTCAATAGGTTTAAACTTTGGCAATAAAACCCATCAACTCCGACATACGACACGCACAGGGAAAGGCAACGGTCACAGTTGGGAATTTGTTTTCTCGAGACGGATATGCTGCAAACTTAGCACTCTTACAAATTTCTAACAAATAACAAATAAAATCTTACTAGTAAAGGTTTTCCCTTTTTGCCAAGATTCCGGACAGGTTTAGTCCACGGCGGTGACGGCTTGTTGTGCAAGCTTCGAATATTTAGCTGCAAACGACATGTTTGGGGATTTCATCTGCGCTCCCTGTCTGCTGTAGTAGCTTTGGGAGCGATTGAATTGTGCTTGCTTTTTTAATATTCTTGGGCATACGGTATGATTACATTATTATTTCAGCTTCACCCGGGTTATCATCAAAATCTTTAACATTAAAAAGCATGAGCCCGTCATTGATTTGTTTGCGTAACCTCTGTTACGTGCCGGGAATAAAAAGGCAGAAACAGGACGAATTCAGAAAGGGAGTTGCAAATTGCTCGCTGCCGTACCTGTTCGCTGTGCACTTATGAATAGGCGTTTGTTGTGCTTTGTTTGGCTCATTTAACCTGAATTCGGTTAAATATGGCGCAGTGAGGAACGTTGTAGAAAATGAGTGGTTTTATTCGGATAGCTGCAGCAGGTGTATTGCCCGTAATAGGCGAACAGCACTGATGTGGCAAGAATGGAGAAGGATGGCATGGGAGCTGTAGTCCCCCTTCCTTTCGTATTGGTTTTGACTTACAAAATTTTTTACGCTTAAGTCAAATGTATATCTGATAGGAAGTGCCCTGAATTAGTCACTGTTAGGGCGCTTTAGTAAATTGCGGAAAAAATCTACCCTTATCAAGGTTTCCTGATTTTGCCCAACGTTCCAGATTATTTTCACTCGCCTCCCTCACCCCTTGTTCCCAGTTCCCAGATGTCTGCCACGGATTTTCTGCAGTCGTTTTCCTTCTTGAGAGACAAACGAAACAGTAGTGGTGACGACCACTCGTTATATTTTTTCCTCAAAAAGTTTAATTGCTGTTTCAGTGATAAGATGAGGAAAATACATTATTCAGTGCAACCAGAAAACAGTACGAAGTCGTGCAAAGCGCGCGGCTGAGACCTTGCTATGCACTTCAAGAACACACACGAGACGGCGCAGGCGATAAAGCACATGCCTTTTAAGCGTGCTATATGTATCCTTGAGAACGCGAAGGAAATGAACGAGATTGTTGCTTTCCGCAACTTTAATCACTGTGTTGGTCGTAAGGCTCAAGTGAAGGCATGGGGCTGCACTCAGGTGCGCTGGCCAAAGAAATCCGCCGGGTTCCTGCTTCAGTTATTGAGGTCGATAGGTCTTTTCTTAAACCTCCATTGAAGCCGGTGATTGAATTCCTTCCATTTTTTTAGGGGGGGGGGGGAATAGGATTCCACTGTGAATGTTGCAGTAGTGTTAAATGTTCGCTGGTATAAGAACGGATCCAATGCAAGCAGTTGCTCGTTGCTTGGTTCGCTCAAAACGCATTTTACATAGAGCATGGGGAACAAAATGAAATGCGTGTTTTCAGATTTATGTCGTAGTGATTGTTGGGTTCGTAATTTGTGTGCAGGGAACGCACATTTGAGTAAGTGATATGTGCAAACGCCGACATCAGAATGCGAGACTCTTGCGGATTCCTTTTAGCGCAAGAGGGCAGTGACAAAATTTACATACGTCCATTCATGCACGTTACGTTTTTTGAAAAAGCTCAAAGGAAAATTCCGAAGGAGTCCTCAACTAGAAGTAATCACTACAGTAAATGTGGTCCGCTAAAAGCGCATCGAGCAAAAACAAAGATAAGAGAATGCATTCTGCTAGTCAAGCTGCAGATGCACGCATCTCCTATGATATGTTGCAATAAGAAAAAGCAGCGTTTGGATTTTCCAGGCACTTGAAGGTCGAATTTTTGAATATGCTGAATGTGAATTTGTTGAGTAATGAGGAGGCAAAAAGATCGTGACAAAATACAATGTGCTTCTCTTTGTTTGGTTATTTGCCGTGCAGAGCGCGAGGCAAATAGATCAATAGCCAGCTGAGGGCTCTACCACGACATGCAGATTGCGGTATTCTCAACAGTTGAGTTTTGAATATTTTCAGGAATATCAAAGTTGGAAATATTTTGAAATAAGTGGAATACTTTGACCTAAACTTCATGCCAACTTGGTGTTTTACAAGTAACATAAAGCTGCAGCAAGCGAAGTGAAACGAAAAAAAGCTAAGACGAGCGAGATGAGTTGAAAAAAGTAAATTAAGGGGAGCGAAGTGAGCTGAAAATTTTTGAGGCCGACGGACATAGTTCAAAGCGCGTGGGAAAAAAAGAACAGATCACTTTATATTATTGTGCGCCATGTTCTCAGTGTACAAAGATAGCCGAATTTGTTTTGAAGGAACACTGTTGACCGTTAGCGTTTTCGGCGAGTGAACTATAATCGAAAGCTTTTCGAGGTAGAGGAGCGAGTTCAAACGTTTTCAAGTATTTCAGACACAATGAGCGCAGAGGAAGGCGACCGCCTCACTACGGTTGCCTCGTTGATATCGGTGGTCATGCAGTGCCTATTGTTCGACTTTAGCTGAATAGAGTCAGTTTCTGCTTATAGCTAACAAGAGAAGTCTCTTTTCGAACGCACGAAGGAATTGTATGTTGCGTTTGATTGTGATGAAGCGCTTCTTGTTCCTGTTGAACCGGAGAAGACCTACTTAGATTCGTTTTTTTAGTTAGGGAAGTCCATCCGTGTTCTCTCATCCATAAGAGTGCACAGCGAATTCCAACGCAAAAACCGCTGCACTTTCGCTTATAAATGAAGTGAAGGCCGAGTCTTGCACTTCTGCAAGAAGATATGGTGCGGATGATATGCCCATTTTTCCTCCATCCCATTCCATTGTTCCTCTTACTACAGTTTTTTTCCCGGCGGTTTCCGTGTACCTTGTAAAATTTGGTTGCTTTTTGCGCTTACTCTGCCTTAAATCGGCAGTGACGTGTTTACACCTACGTGCAGAATTTGCGGTTGTTAACTGAGTGCCTCTATGTGACGCTTTCCTTTCTTGTCGCTGTTTTTTTTTTCTTTTGACTTGCACATTTTGCGACTTCAGGTTTACCACATTGAGAATTTATATGGCCAAAAAAGATGAGAAAGTTCACCT
Source organism: Toxocara canis (assembly GCA_000803305.1). Classification (NCBI taxonomy): domain Eukaryota; kingdom Metazoa; phylum Nematoda; class Chromadorea; order Rhabditida; family Toxocaridae; genus Toxocara; species Toxocara canis. The sequence continues at coordinate 898,272 of JPKZ01003130.1, forward strand.
GTTATGCGAAGACGTTCATCCTGGAGTGGGCTGAAAGTTCTTTTAACAGCATTGTAAATTTTGGCTGGATTAGGATCTGCGTCATCATTAGAATACCGAATGGGGTGGAGATGGTTTGGATGGCTGCTCCCTCCGCTCTTCCTCCCAACTGCTCCACTTTCATTCGACTTGACTTACGAAATTTTCGCATTGTCCTCTTTAACCACAGGAAATTTGCATTACTCGATAAAATTCTTCGTTCCTTTCCTTTGATTCCGATTTGTTTTTTTACTCTCCGTTGGCGACTGCTATCATTTCTCCTGCGCACTCCCTCCATCTACCGTTCTGCAGTGCTGGATATCGAGACTGCTTCATGATATCGAGACTGCTTCAAAACCGCTGCACTTTCGCTTATAAATGAAGTGAAGGCCGAGTCTTGCACTTCTGCAAGAAGATATGGTGCGGATGATATGCCCATTTTTCCTCCATCCCATTCCATTGTTCCTCTTACTACAGTTTTTTTCCCGGCGGTTTCCGTGTACCTTGTAAAATTTGGTTGCTTTTTGCGCTTACTCTGCCTTAAATCGGCAGTGACGTGTTTACACCTACGTGCAGAATTTGCGGTTGTTAACTGAGTGCCTCTATGTGACGCTTTCCTTTCTTGTCGCTGTTTTTTTTTTCTTTTGACTTGCACATTTTGCGACTTCAGGTTTACCACATTGAGAATTTATATGGCCAAAAAAGATGAGAAAGTTCACCTGTTATGCGAAGACGTTCATCCTGGAGTGGGCTGAAAGTTCTTGTTTTATTCGCCAGTAAGTTTTCAGAGGTTTCCAGCTTGATGTTGAGTGCTGTTTTAGGAATGCGGAGAGCAACGCAGAATAATAAGGCTCTCGATACGGACCTCTTGGTCATAGAGCATATCCAGGTGCAAGGTGCCGCTAAAATGCGTCGTCGGACCTGCCGCGCTCACGGACGAATCAACCGTTTGTTGCCCATCGTTTAAGCCTTATGTGGAGTTCCCGGATGCACTGGGTGCTGTCGTAAGGAAGCCTTTGCAAGAACGTGGGTACTGTATTAAAGTTCTTACTGAAAACAGTGGAAAACAAGAATTGTCCATCATCCCTTGCACTTAGCACTTTTAACAGCATTGTAAATTTTGGCTGGATTAGGATCTGCGTCATCATTAGAATACCGAATGGGGTGGAGATGGTTTGGATGGCTGCTCCCTCCGCTCTTCCTCCCAACTGCTCCACTTTCATTCGACTTGACTTACGAAATTTTCGCATTGTCCTCTTTAACCACAGGAAATTTGCATTACTCGATAAAATTCTTCGTTCCTTTCCTTTGATTCCGATTTGTTTTTTTACTCTCCGTTGGCGACTGCTATCATTTCTCCTGCGCACTCCCTCCATCTACCGTTCTGCAGTGCTGGATATCGAGACTGCTTCATGATATCGAGACTGCTTCATGATATCAAGACTGCTTCATGATATCGAGACTGCTTCATGATATCGAGACTGCTTCGTAATATTTTATCTATTTCTTTCTTTTTCCTAGCTTCGTAGCAAGTGTCACTGCTATTGATTGATATGAAGAGGAAAGTTGTGAATCATTGTTTTTTTGATCATTTTCTGAAGGGGAACAACTGATCCGTCATTTGTTTTGAACTGAAATTCTTGTCGGCAAAGGGAATTTATCGTGCAGTTGACCGTGGTCCCAATTGTTGGGCAAGTTGCCGCAGCGAATGGTAGCGGTGGTATAGCTGGCGGTGTTAGTGAATGCGGTAGAGATTGCTTAACTAATTTGATCACCACACACACGCGCGTGCACATGCATGCACCCGCACACACGCGCACACGCGAATGCACACATACACACGCACATACACATGCACGAACGCACGCACGCACGCACATGCGCATGCGCACACGCACACGCACACACACACTTTACACATTGCACTCACGGGTATTCTGAAAAGCAAGCACGCACATATACACTTTACACATTGCACTCACGGGTATTCTGAAAAGCAAGCACGCACATATACACTTTACACATTGCACTCACGGGTTTTCTGAAACGTTGTTGCAAATTTGGCTGTAGCCTTCGGACATTCAACTGCTGGCAACCAAGGGGAACATTCACTAGTAATTTTTATGAGTAGGACAGCATGGAATGTATATTATTGGCTTCATGAGAGCTTCTTGGAAACAGTGACTGTTTCCAAGAACAGTTACTCATTTCTTCGTATTCCATCCAGTGCTGAACGATATGTATAATATCTAAAATGGTGCAGGTAGATGATATATGGGCAGTGATTGAGGGATTTGTAGTTTATAAGCGATAATTTGTGGAAAGACGATGAAAAAAAAAAGAGGTCTGATCTGGATCAGTATGTGAGGTGTGTAAATCCGGGTTACCCCTGTAACCTGAGGTGAACTTTTTGCAGCATATGTGTCCTTTTCGTGCCACATAAAGGTGAATGTATCCGAGAAGGAAGAGGTAGTTTCCAAGTCGACGGCGGGTGTAATGAGGACCAAGAAGGAATCGAAAAAGAAGCAGCGTCGCATCCTAACCCATGGCGACTAATAAATTACCGTTTTGTTACGCATATTTTGTCCATGTTGTTATGTTTTACTGCCAGTAAAACAGTGCTGTTTGTTTGCTGTTTTCTTAAATATTTCCAGTAGCAACAAATGACTGGGCAAGATATCTTAACTTGCGCTTTGAAAATCTGATAGTTGAATTTTTCTTTGTGAAATTATTGCTCATTTTTCGTTTCTAACTTGCGATTTGGAAATCTGACAGTCGAATTTTTCTTTATAAAATTATTGCTTACTTTTCATTTACTTACTTGAACAGGATTTCTATCTACCTTTTTTTGTGAGCGAAAGTGGGAAGCAAGTTGAAAGGCTTTCAGTTTCCTTTTTTCTTTGTTTTTTTTTTTTTGAATTTAGGCTCGAGAATTTCGTGTTCTTCATTTTGTAGTTTCTAGAAATAGAGTGCTCTTATTTCGATAAACGCAGCAGCCGACTGATTTTGATACAGGCAACTTGAAAACTCATTGTGTGGAGGAGGTGAAGGGAGGAGGAGGTGGGTCTTTTACTTGAAAGTTTGAGAAAGACGGGAGGATGCCTAGGGCAAGCCGGTTACAAGGGTGCAAATGCAATGGGCGTTTATTAAATCTTAGTGCTGGGGAAGCCGTTAATTTGGCAAGAAAATGCGTGGCGAGGGAGGAAGCGGAAGGGGATAGGGGGGGAGGGAGGAGTGAGGATTGGGTGAAAAAAAAAAACATCTGGAGATGATAGTAAAGAGATGAGGCATTACTTGGCTAATTTTTAGTTGTGATGTTTTTTCGCATTGCTGACGTGTTCATGTGATCGTATGTGCCAATCCCATTGATGGATGTTTCACTCAACTCTGGAGTGGAGCACGATGAGAAATATGGTGCCAATGTTTAGGCCATCTTTCGCTTGAATTTAATTATGATGGTCAGCTTTAGATGTGTACGTATCATATACGGCTAGGGCTAACATTACGCAGTTATGCTGTCTCGGGACGATTGTGTTGGCGGCAGTGTTCGTCGATTGCGTCATCAAGCGATCCTGCACATTCAAGCGTACAAGCGACTGCTAATAGCTACGACTACGATGCCACATCCCTAAGGTTGTCGGCTAATTGGCTGAGTTCAATTGGAGGAAAGCTGGAACGAACTAAAGAAGCTATTAAGTTCGCAGCGCATTGCGATCGCGTTGTGAGTGAGTTCTATATTGACGAATGTTGTGTCGCATAGTTTCGGTGTTAGTGGAGAGACTTTTGAAAGGGAACTGCGAATTGCAAATGCAACTGATAATGAAATAACGCGAAGTTTTACAGCCAGTGAGCTAAGATGTTTTCTAAAGTAACTTGTTTTTTTTTTTTCTGAAATGCATTAAAATCGATTACTTTAAATGGTGTATGAGCGCTGATCTTTGATGGAGTGAGATTTATTGGAATGGAGGAGGAAAGGTGGCCTATAATAGAATTCCATGTGGAAAGAGAGAGACTATATCGAGAGGGAGGTTTGCCGCTGTTGTACGATATGCGGCTTCAGATATGACAGAGAAGAAGCTTCATCTTATTCAGCCTTTATTTTGGCACATTAAAAACAAAAAAGGCAGCTGATTTGTAAGATGATGGATGCAGTGTATTCCGAATCACTCTCCAGAAATGTGGTATTAAACTCTTATTAAACTCTTTTCTGGGTATTACAGTGTGGAAATTTAAGAAGGAATGGTTAGTGAACGAGCTGCCTGAGTGATGCGATTGCATACTGTTGAATTGTCATCTCAACTTTTCGCTTTGTTTTTTTTTAGGGAAGCGTCGAGGCTTTACGAGCCGTTGTGGAACTTGTAAAAGGGGACACACAGGTTGCCAAAGCTCATCCACATCGCGTTCTCTACTTTTCCATTCATCTGGCCCTTATTTTGGTTTGTTTTTTTTCTTCATTTCAGCAACTAAATTGGTTGACTTGACAGTTGCGGAATTCGATCACCGTCCAAAAGCAAAAACTCATCGCCCGTCTTGGCGATGTAGAAGTAAATCTGTATTACAGCTGCGATAAGGTCATTAACGAGTGTAGAGGTATAAATTTACATTCGCAAAACCGCCAACTTGCAAACTGCACCCGAAATTCAGAAGGAAAATATGTACTGTCAAAAAAGGTGCTGGAAAATGGCAAGATAAGAAAAAGGAAGGGATTAAAAAGGCGTACGTTTAGTCCGAAAGAGCCTGCGATTTCATGCTCAAATAAAGGGAACGTTCGTGGACTCCGAAAATTGAAGCGGGTATTTGGGCCAGTAGTAGAGTGTTGTGGGAGCAAGTGGTGGTCGACGCGTGAAATTGAACTCATCGTATGCAGTTGCAGTTTAGTTGCAATGAATGTGCATGCTTGCGTCTGAAGGAGAGCAATCTTTGCATCACAAATCTGTTTCTTTTGACACTGCTCGTTGATTAACTCTTCACGAGAAGTAGCAGCTGCTGAGAGTTAGAGCAGTCTGTTTGAGAAAGCTTATGTAAAATAAAGAGGAATTCGTGGTTAAATATCTTAACTGGTAGAATTTCAGGATGAACTAGACGTTGCGAAGGAATTATTCGAGTTGGCACCGACAGGGGTGCATGTCCTAGCTACGAGTCTACGAGTGCAGCTCCTTTCCCGATTGGGCCGCTTGAACGATGCGTTAATGCAGCTTGAGTATGTGCTAAACGAGGACGTGCCCCGGTTCGATGTAAAGAGAAAAATTGCAGATGAGGCACTCGATGAACTCTGCGCAGCAGTGGGGATTGGGTGAAAAAAAAACATCTGGAGATGATAGTAAAGAGATGAGGCATTACTTGGCTAATTTTTAGTTGTGATGTTTTTTCGCATTGCTGACGTGTTCATGTGATCGTATGTGCCAATCCCATTGATGGATGTTTCACTCAACTCTGGAGTGGAGCACGATGAGAAATATGGTGCCAATGTTTAGGCCATCTTTCGCTTGAATTTAATTATGATGGTCAGCTTTAGATGTGTACGTATCATATACGGCTAGGGCTAACATTACGCAGTTATGCTGTCTCGGGACGATTGTGTTGGCGGCAGTGTTCGTCGATTGCGTCATCAAGCGATCCTGCACATTCAAGCGTACAAGCGACTGCTAATAGCTACAACTACGATGCCACATCCCTAAGGTTGTCGGCTAATTGGCTGAGTTCAATTGGAGGAAAGCTGGAACGAACTAAAGAAGCTATTAAGTTCGCAGCGCATTGCGATCGCGTTGTGAGTGAGTTCTATATTGACGAATGTTGTGTCGCATAGTTTCGGTGTTAGTGGAGAGACTTTTGAAAGGGAACTGCGAATTGCAAATGCAACTGATAATGAAATAACGCGAAGTTTTACAGCCAGTGAGCTAAGATGTTTTCTAAAGTAACTTGTTTTTTTTTTTTCTGAAATGCATTAAAATCGATTACTTTAAATGGTGTATGAGCGCTGATCTTTGATGGAGTGAGATTTATTGGAATGGAGGAGGAAAGGTGGCCTATAATAGAATTCCATGTGGAAAGAGAGAGACTATATCGAGAGGGAGGTTTGCCGCTGTTGTACGATATGCGGCTTCAGATATGACCGAAAAGAAGCTTCATCTTATTCAGCCTTTATTTTGGCACATTAAAAACAAAAAAGGCAGCTGATTTGTAAGATGATGGATGCAGTGTATTCCGAATCACTCTCCAGAAATGTGGTATTAAACTCTTATTAAACTCTTTTCTGGGTATTACAGTGTGGAAATTTAAGAAGGAATGGTTAGTGAACGAGCTGCCTGAGTGATGCGATTGCATACTGTTGAATTGTCATCTCAACTTTTCGCTTTTTTTTTTTTTAGGGAAGCGTCGAGGCTTTACGAGCCGTTGTGGAACTTTTAAAAGGGGACACACAGGTTGCCAAAGCTCATCCACATCGCGTTCTCTACTTTTCCATTCATCTGGCCCTTATTTTGGTTTGTTTTTTTTCTTCATTTCAGCAACTAAATTGGTTGACTTGACAGTTGCGGAATTCGATCACCGTCCAAAAGCAAAAACTCATCGCCCGTCTTGGCGATGTAGAAGTAAATCTGTATTACAGCTGCGATAAGGTCATTAACGAGTGTAGAGGTATAAATTTACATTCGCAAAACCGCCAACTTGCAAACTGCACCCGAAATTCAGAAGGAAAATATGTACTGTCAAAAAAGGTGCTGGAAAATGGCAAGATAAGAAAAAGGAAGGGATTAAAAAGGCGTACGTTTAGTCCGAAAGAGCCTGCGATTTCATGCTCAAATAAAGGGAACGTTCGTGGACTCCGAAAATTGAAGCGGGTATTTGGGCCAGTAGTAGAGTGTTGTGGGAGCAAGTGGTGGTCGACGCGTGAAATTGAACTCATCGTATGCAGTTGCAGTTTAGTTGCAATGAATGTGCATGCTTGCGTCTGAAGGAGAGCAATCTTTGCATCACAAATCTGTTTCTTTTGACACTGCTCGTTGATTAACTCTTCACGAGAAGTAGCAGCTGCTGAGAGTTAGAGCAGTCTGTTTGAGAAAGCTTATGTAAAATAAAGAGGAATTCGTGGTTAAATATCTTAACTGGTAGAATTTCAGGATGAACTAGACGTTGCGAAGGAATTATTCGAGTTGGCACCGACAGGGGTGCATGTCCTAGCTACGAGTCTACGAGTGCAGCTCCTTTCCCGATTGGGCCGCTTGAACGATGCGTTAATGCAGCTTGAGTATGTGCTAAACGAGGACGTGCCCCGGTTCGATGTAAAGAGAAAAATTGCAGATGAGGCACTCGATGAACTCTGCGCAGCGATCAAAGTTAAGCCGAATTCCGTAATTGAGGTATGGTTGTTCAGCGATCTATCGAAATTCCTCAATGGGAACAGCTCATTAGCCCGATGGTCCTTGTGGGGGAGGGGGGGAGCGAAGGGAGTAATATTCCATTTTCTGAAATTCTAAGGTAACGATGATGTCGGTTCTCTAGCTGTCGAAATATATCCGCTCGCAAGTGATGCCATCTTGCGCAAATTATGTTCAAACTGTTTTTGCACTCCTCATTATGCAATGAGTAAATTATTGCAAGATTACACTTGATGCGTGAAGTGGAATTGTTTTGAAGAATTTGAGCACCAGAGAACTGCGAATTCAATGTTTAAAAGGCTGCATATGCTAAGCAGTTGAAAGCTTTTTGCTACTCGCTGTAGCAGTTTTCTCTTCTTAGTTCGGCCGGTTCGGAGCACGTAGTCGACACATTTGTTTACGAATGACTACAGTTAGTGGCATTTCTTGCTTCTAATCTTGCGTTCTTCTAATAGATTTGTAAGGTTGGTTTCCGTTTTTGATCTCGAGAGTGGGATGTGGAATGTTCGATGCATTGAGTCTCGTATTTTTACGGAACTCGACTGGGACGTTTTAAATTCAAATTAATATACTATTTTGTAATTTCGCGGTCAAATGATGGTTGCAGATGCGTCGTTTCCGTTATTTGCAAAGATTGCTGACGAAATATGACCGACGTACGAAGTGTACGATCAACGAACTGCTTAACGCAGCTCTTTTCGATTCGTTTAGAGAGCAACAAGAAGAGCACAAAGAAAAATTGGAGGAAGCTACGATCGAAAAAATTATAAAAGTTGCTCCCTATGTGCTGTCAGAGAGTTGATAAATTTTTCCGCCAGCATGAGGATACTGCTTATTACAGGGATATGTTGTGCGCTTATGTATGTTATGGTCGCAGTGCAATGACAGGGCGTAAGTAATGTAAAGGATGGCAAAATATTGCCCAAACGGTTTTTTAGCAGTTAAACTCTCCAACAAACATTGTTTTGTCTTTTTTAGGTCTTTTTATGCATTTTTGGTTGTCATTAAAGCATTTTGCGAAACCATCATGATATATTTTAATTTCTTAAAATATTTTTCTAAGCGTTCCATAGTTTCAGCTCAGATTTTCTTATAGTTTCAACTCGGAATGGTTCGAAGGGTTGCGGTAGTTCCCAAATTGGCTTTCACGGTCAGCGAATTCCCGAACAACTAATGATGCTGAAAATGTGTTGGCTGGTAAGATGCATCATAGTGATCACTGCATTCATCTTCATGAATTTGTGCTCTAATATGCACAGCCTTGCATACTTCGTTATGCGTCAATCATAATAGCTCGCCGTTTGGGTTTCTACCTGAAAAACTATAAATATTTCTGAAAATGACACTAATTTTAACACAGTAAGCGACAAGAGGAAGTGCAGCTTTGATTTCTTGAAAAAAATTTGCTGCATCACAGATTCACATTCCCCGTCAACAGCAGCTGTATGCCCTTCGCTTGTTTAAAAAATCTTTACGCATAATTAGGCGATCTTCCATTGATTTTTGAACATTTTTATTAGGACGACTTCCTCTGTTATGGAATTGAAAAGTACAACATTGTTTGACATGTTTGCCATGTTGCGTTTGCAGATAGTCGTTGATACTTTGTGATTTCAGCCCAAATTTTTTTGGGGGTGACGCTATTTCTGCGATCACTCACAATAAGGCTCTCGTAATGGTTACATTATTGGCTGGTATTGACAGGCATAGAGATCGGTTATGGTTGTGGTCAGTTTTGATGATTGGTCTCATTGGCCTACTATACGATAAGGCATTATTGTTCATACGGATTTTACGCTCCATACGTTTGAAGCTTTGGAAGTGGATTGTGACCATTGAATTGTAACAATGTGATATGCAAACTTTATTTAGAGTCATGACGCAACGGTGCATATTTCGCGGAAATCTTGGAACAAGCTTTGCTGTTGATATTGATAACGTAAAGATTGTTTCGTTTATGTGCATTTAGTATACGCCCATTCAGGTATGGAAAGCGTTTTTCGCACTGATTGTACCGTTCTCACAATTTGGGCAGTGTACTGTTCTGGAACAAAAACCCCTTCGTCGAAAGTTGCGAAGAACAGAACAGAAGGTCGGCCTTTAATAGAGCATGAGGCCGTCGAAGATTTTGCGAGCATAGATGACCTCTTGAATGTGAGATAAACAAAAGTGTTCTTGGAAATCCAGACCTCTTCCTTCCCTCTCCCGCACCCCCCCCCCCCCTC
>JPKZ01003130.1:920692-950763 GCA_000803305.1 Toxocara canis
TGAAAAGCAAGCTTTTGCTTTTTTTTTTTGAAAACGGCTCTCTAGTCGCTGAATCCAAACATTCGCCTCCACTATCGCAAAATGAGACAAAAAGAGCGACGCTATGAGTGTTGTGCTGATGGTTCGGTTCTGAAGTTGCTGTTTGCAAATACTCGCTGCAACACTCGATTAAGAGAAGCGTACTCACGTTATCCAGTAGAGGAGCCCAGCGCCAATAGCATCGTATTTATTTGCTTCATATTACATATACAGTGAAGCATTTTGCTTTGCTCAGCATTCTGCGCCTTTAGCTCATACTGTGAAAATATTTTTCGTATGAGCGAAATTTGTTTTCATAATTTGTCTTCATCGATGAAAAATATCACATTTGAAACAGTCGCCGTGCTAATTTGCGACAGCCAATGAAGTTAGCTCGTATTGGGGACGCTATTGTGGTACCGAATGCTTAATAAACAGTAAACTTATAGTTTGCACGAACTGCTGTGTCATCACAACTAAGACTGATGGCAAACTTTGCCGCTCTTTATATTTTCAAAACGCATGATTACGCTTCGATTTATTAAATTTTGCTGGGTATGAGGAGAATTTTAATTGTTCGAATAAAATTATAAGGCGATATGGATTGATTTTTGTGTTTGGGAAATTCAGAAAAGAAAATGCATAAATTATACACATGAAATGCATGCTCATTTTGAGCGAGTTGAATGGTATGCATTGACAGGTTGAATTAATTACTATGTGAAAGAACAGTTCTGTGGCCGTAGCGAATCAAAAACATAATACGCACGTGTATGATTGCGGATATTGGGCTCATTTTTGCGTGTGCTACAAACGAAATTCAGCGCTCGTATATGACAAGCGCCATACGTATAAATGCATAACTTGCGCGTTACGTTTTGATTTGTTACCTTATGTAATGGCTCATGTTAGCCATATTGACGACGCGCATATTGCAAGCGATCAACGACCGGATTTGCTGTGATTTGTAGTGAGACTAGTTTTGATAGTTGTCGTCAACTTGAAGAACATGTAGCACTCCCCAGTTTCCTGAATTGGCAACGACTCAACGTTCAAATGCGTCAGTTTACGAGCTCATTTTTGTTTTTCCTCATATTTCCGCTCTCGCTCTCTCTTGTCACATTATTTTTGTGTTCTTTCTAGAATTTTAAGTTCTCATCTCGCAATTGAACAATAAAAATATTCTCACTGAGTAAACTCTAGATTGCTTTTGAGCATCACACTCTAGGGTCAGACGTCATAAGTATGGTTCTCTGCTGTAAGTGCTATAATTACGTCTTGTGCTTGGTTGTCGATCATTGGAGGTGTTCAGTTTGCCTTATTTTATCTATTCTTGGCAGAGATGTACTACAATTTTCATTTATTTGAATATTTACTTCACTACTGAATTAACAATCAATGCATGCATCTGTGAATGAATTGTTCTTTCATTCTTTTCGTAATTCTAAGTAGTCCGGTGAACGACAAAAAACGTATGCTTAAGAATGCTATCACTAAAGATCATTTTAAATGGCTTTGATATTTAATTATTCTAAAGTTGATTCTACCAAGACATCTTTTTAGAAACATGTTTGCCAGTGTTTTGTTATGCCTTGAAAGCTCATTTCTGTCAGTAATGCGAAACGATTCGGGTTGAGAAGATTTTTGCCCTTTGTTCTCGTTTGCTTTGTACGAATCGAAATGGATCGTCGAACGCTGCGTAGAATGCGCTTAAAGCATTTGCAAGTGACTAGCCTCTAAGAAAGCTAGCAGCAACTGCGTGCCACTTAACACTCCCTCATTGCGTTTCATATCGTAATGTGTGTGGCCCATAGCACATACAGTATCCCTCACCACAACGCAATAATCCCAACTTTATTTTGTCATACTATCAACACGAAGTCGAACTACTATCGGATTGGGCGTATCATATGAAATCTTCGGTATGCTGGTGATGTCAACTAGCAGTTAAGATTTAGCTCTCCTATTGTTTGCGCTAAATTTCATTGTTTCTTGCAGATTTCATTTTTCAATTCAACTTATCTTCACGCATTATAATACTGAAATTTATGCTCAATTAAGAAACCATTTGCATACAAAACGCAAAAAGATTTTGGGTTGACTGGCAGTAAGAATTGTTTCAGTTCAGCGTTATCGAATTTTTCGATTGAAAGTATATTGTCCGCTCGCGGATCTATTCCAATGTTGCCACCTTTTCCTATATCAGTGGATCTCATCGGTAATCCGTGGCAAACAACAGCTTCTCGTTTCTCGTTTATGCGTAAGTTCCATTCGATTATCACATTGCACCAAATTCCATAATTTCAAGCGTATCTTAAGCTTCTGTGGCTATCACATTTATGCTTTAGGTTGTGTGACCTGTTGTGAATAAGAAGAAGTTTAGTTCAACATTCGGAATACAAAAACGAAAACAATGATTTGCGGAGTGGATTAGCTTGCGAAGACAATAGATGCAAAGATTGGAAAAATAATATTAATGGCTTGTTTTGTATAAACGATTTCTATGTTTTGCGCCAATTGGTTTATTTCCCTACCGTAATTGGATTAATTTGACATTTCACCGCTGCAGTGTCTATTAAATGCGAAATCTTTTGATGACATCTACCAATTAACAATTCATTGTCGCTCGCGTTTTTGAGGTCCTTGTTGAGCATTTATCGCACAACTACAGCCACTTTATAACGTCTCTATAAACTTCTTGTCAAATTTTCTGACGATTGGAGTTTGGGAGCGCTTCAGTCTACTGAGTGCTTCTCCCTAAGTGTTAGCGATGACAGATTAACTGATTATGGCTGCCTTTCAGTGCTAACGACTGATAGAAGCTGAAATGTACTCTAAGTTAAAGTGCAATCAGAAATTTAATTACTTGAACACAAATAAACTAGGAACCGTTTGTGGCATGATATTTGCTTTACTCGTTCCTACTTGAACAGTCTAATAAATGAATAACGCTTAGTTACGCATAAACATTTCTGCGCGTTCAACAATCACACAGCTACCCGTTCAAAACACTGTGTGCAATTTTGCGGATTGAGGCCGATCCAACGAGCTTTCATTTACACTGTAAGGCCAACAAATGATGGAAGGGTAGCGCATTTAAGCACGTCTACACATACGGACAAATTTACTCCGTTACGAAAACTGTTAGTTCTCGTAAACATGCTTGATTCTGTTCATGCAGTGAAGCGATTGGAAAGTTTATCTTCACATCGACGATGTAATTTTTTTGAGTGATTGAGTAATATGCATAACTGAATAACGAATTTCCTTCTAATTTTTAGCAGTTAAAATTGTGCGCGTCTCAGGAATGGGATTAACTTTTCCATTTACTTTTTATTTGGCCATGAGAGCATCGGCTTTTTTGTGCTGGCTGAGCATGGAATTTATAGGTTTTGCAAAGGGATCTGGAAACCACTTTTCGTTTTGTTACAACTATTGCTTTGCGTGAATAAAGATGACCCGAGCAATCAAAAATTCTTTGAAAAACGAATCGTTGATGCTCCGAAAACAGAAATCGCTCAAATCACACAAAACCTCGTCACCATGCAAAGAAGACATTTGTGATATCGTCACAGTAATAACGCAGTCTTCGAGGGCAGTCGCGTCTCGAAATCATGATTCATTCCGCGCGTCCCCAAATAAACAGTGAAGACATGTATGATGTGCATTGCTTTACAAGAAATTAACGAGCCTTAAAAGACTTATTTTACTGGCTTCCAGCAAGAAGCTTATCGACTATAGTCAGAACACGTTTCTCTGATAATGTCTCAGACTGTATGCGTAGCAGTTTCTAAGATTTAAGCCCAGTGAAATTGTTGCAATATTGTTTTCAATCACAGCTATGTGAGAAAATCAGTCTAGAATTTTCATTATCAGATTGATTCGAGCATACTTACATGCACTACGCTTTCCTCTAGGAAAACAGCCCCACAATCACGACTTGCAACTACTGTCCGCGAAAAAAATCGGATTTTTTAATTGTTTGGTGCGTGCTGCTGTCGTTGTAACGAAACCGTAAAAGTGAGCATTGAAATTTTAAAAAAAAATGTAAAAGAAGCGAACATTCTTTTCGATATGATTGTCACTGGATTTTTCAGTTGAAGAGGAAAAAAGCCGGTTGTTGCAACTCAGGAATGGTTGTTTTTTTTTCAAGATTTTTCGAAAGTTATGTATTCCATTATCTTACGTATTCCATATCATTTCGTTAACTGTCTCAGTGATTTCTCAGATCTCCTTTGGACTATCGAATTAAGCGAACGATCTTGGTGAAATGGATGGCCCATGGGGTGAATTTGCATTTGTAGATCTCTACAGTCAAAATGCATTTGTGCCTCTTAACAGCGCTTTACGAATTTCAACGGTCAGCGAAATTTGGGAAAAGACATTTTCTTTTCGCACTTTTCGAAACGGCTATTTTTATTCGCTAAGCGGAAAAGCTAATATGAGGCATTCATTAAATCCGCCTTCACTTAGACACCATCAGCGGAGATTGTTGGCTTGCGTCTACCGTCAATTCTCAAAACCCTCCACAATGTCGCATTTCATTGAATGTGGTGCCCGTCGTTGAAAAATGATTATGAAAATAAGCGCACAAAAAGCAGAACACAATACATTATACATTACTCCTTTCAGCGCCCGGCTTTCCGTATTTCGGAGGGAGTCTACTGCCAACATTCAATCCGATCCACTATAATGGCAAACGAAAGCGGCGCCATCGAACCATTTTCAGCGAGGAACAACTTCAGATTCTCGAGAACGCCTTTCAAGGCACTCATTATCCTGACGTAATGCTACGCGAAAAGCTTGCATTGCAATGCGATCTTAAAGAAGAGCGAGTCGAGGTATAGAGCAATCTGACGTGAACTAAGTTGTTCTTGCTACAAACGAATGCAACGCAACTAATATCTTAGTTTTTTGTCACTTCGTTGAGCATCGTAAATTGTCGAAGACAAATGTCGAGAATGAAGCATTTTAGCTTGCTATAGAGGGGAGTAAGGAAATGCACTGAATGAAATTGCAACCTGGAACGAGGGTGATCGACTTCGGAAAACTACATGGGACAGGGAGTTGGAAAGAGGAGTTTGCGAACACGTATCTTTAGAGAGTACCACGGCTGAATATGAGGGTTCATCGTGTCATCGGGTGAGAGAATGAGATTGAAGCTTTACTATATAGCAACTATCACATAAGATGTTACAGAGAATTTTCAAAATGATTTACACGAATGGGCTTCTTCGCTGTTGCGACGTCGACTTAGCATACCGCGTATCGATATCAAGCAGTGGTGCACGAAATGGTTTTGTGTCATTTAGGATGGAAGCAATAAAAATTGCATTATCGGTTTTTTTTCTGTGATAATACAAGATTATTTTTGATAACAACTTATTTGGTGGTAGTACTCTTTTCAAAGCGAATTTGCGGGCAGGTAAAGTGAGCAGCTATGAGCGTCAGGTACGATCAATCAGATACGAAGACGAGTTAGGGGGTGAATAACTTAGCTATTAATCAAGACTGGACAGCGACCAACTGTTGTGCAATGCAGCACATGTAATATAACTCCTAAATTTTCAATAAGGTTTACTCAATAATCAGTTTCTACGTCAACTTTATTACTTCAGTGTTTATGGAGTATACCAAGGAAGATAGGAAACGTAATTCTTAAAAATTGCATTCGTGCAACAAGATCAACTTTCAGGTTTGGTTCAAAAATCGGCGTGCAAAAGATCGGAAACAAAAGCGCGATTCCGATGGAAAAGAAATTGGCACGGTGAAAATCACTGCCTCCGACGAGTCGGACTATGACGTTTCGGATGATGAGAGCAGTTCGAAAAGGCGAAAAGTCTGTGAGGAACCAGAGGTGAAAACCGAACCGCTACGTACTTAACACAGACTCTCACGGTTCAGTTTCACGACGGCATCGCATCGCCGTTTCCAGTATGCAGCCATAAGCTGCTGCTGTGTTCAGCAATTATTTCAATTGCCACCACAGTGTTTCGCTCGCCGTCCGCAACAAAAAGAACGTTGCGCTAAGCAGTCTTAGCTTTGTTGAAACGGGTTCGTAGCGGGCGTTCTCGGTGCCACAGTTTACGCAACCGGAAGTACACCATTTCGCTTAGATACTCGCCTCGAGTGCCATTCCATCCTGAGAAGTCTACCGTTTATGCTGCTCACTGCTTCAAATGGGCCAGAACCGTGAGCATCTCCTGCAACATTACCGCATAAAGTTGTTCTTGCTCTTTCTCTTCATGGTGTTCTGTTCAACTGTTCCTGACTGTCTAGTCTCGAAAGTCTCATAAGGACGTCCATGAGGAGGTGAGCTCTGCTATCAAGGCTTTGAGCTGTTTGTTTCATTAATTCATTAGGCGCCAAATAAGAGTGAAAATGATTCATCTCTTAATTCGCTCACTTCCTCCTCCCTCGGACCCCTTACAGAGAAATTTCCTATACCTAACCAATACGCCGCTTTTCAGGCATTCCAGAAATGAACAGTACGATAACCTTACAAAAATTTATTTGCAGCACATTATATCTCAGTTTTCTTGCAGAGGAACAATTTAACAATCGGAATTCGAAAGCCTTCGGCTTTTAAATTGTGACTGTCAAGTTTTTATATGAGACAAAGGCACTAAGTTGTTTTCTTGAGGGCTCTAAAAGAAGTTTTCATAAATCGGTTTCCACCAAAAACTATTGTAATATACTTAATGCGAAATTGGACGTGCATATAATATACATTTCCTATGCGATTTTATGTCACAACGTACAAGTGGCTAGTTAGCGCACATCATGCATTGTTTGAAATAATTCACTGCACCACTTCCGTGCCGTCTTCAAATTTGCTGATTTGTTTTTTTAAAAATGAAACCAGAATATTATCTTTGCGCACCTTTGATAAGTTTTGTGAAAGCTTCAAAAAACTGATCTGCCCATTCGTATCAGGTCTTACATGCATCGAAATTCCTCATCGTAGAAGCCCAGCTTGTCGTTGTTAAATTTGTGATATGAGCTGCTGTAGCCAATAAAACTTTTCTCTTAGCAGTTTGTCCTCACAATGGAGGAAGAACAACCGCAGTATTACGGCTTATTTTTTACCTGCATGCTTCTTGCGTTCTTCTGAGTTGAGACGAATATAGTCAGCCTGAATAAAATTTTAATTACGACTTCATTGGTTCAACCGTGTTTGGAAAAATACAACCAAAAACATAGCATAACTAAAGCCAGATGTTTATTTGCTGAACAGAGCAGATGTCGATTACTCTTTAAATCTCTTTCGCGACGAAATGAGACCAAAAAAGTGACAACACACAGAACTATTTTTATTCGTTGTATAAGCAGAAAAAGCGTTTATTGAGTTATGAATCTCTTCGAGCACAGCCATACAACCATTTAAAATCTTTACACATGAAAATGAGGAAACGGGAGGACGAAATGAATAATAATTTTATCACTTTTATAAACTTGACACGTTTGCGTCAAACTTCCCTATCTTCACCACTTTATGAGTAACATGTTGTTAGTACAACTTTGGAAGGTGATAAGAAGATCATTACCTTGCTACGAACGCAACACATTCTTATGTAAGACTGCAGTGTTGTGCAGTGAACGATTTTCAGGAGCACTCTGTTGTGATGAAGCGCTGAAACAAAGCAGCTTAATGAAGGCGCACTGTTGTGCACTTGGTACACACATCCTCCATACATACACACACATACACACACACAACACACACACACATACACACACACACGCACACACACACACACACGCACACAGCATACACATACACAACACACACACACACACACACAATACACACATACACACACATACACACACACACAACACACACACACATACACACACACACGCACACACACACACACACGCACACAGCATACACATACACAACACACACACACACACACACAATACA
This sequence comes from Toxocara canis, assembly GCA_000803305.1. NCBI lineage: Eukaryota > Metazoa > Nematoda > Chromadorea > Rhabditida > Toxocaridae > Toxocara > Toxocara canis. The sequence goes on from JPKZ01003130.1 coordinate 928,641, forward strand.
CACGCTCATGTACATAAAAACACACACACATACACACACGTCAGAGTTCATCCAGTGCACCACATCATCGCCCCATTGTAACAGACAGATAAATTTGTTGCACTTTCTCTGATCGCATTACTGCTTCTGTAGACGGTCATGGTACCGTAATTGGTCAACTGTATGTAACCCAATTGACGGCTCTATTGCAATAACGTAGAACGCGTGAGAAGAACGGTTATTAGCTCCGTACAGCTTGAAACTGCGATTTGTTCGAAAATTTGAATGCAGTATAAAGACTGATGAAATATTGTGGGCGGCTGCTCGAATAGTTTGATCTACTGTAGCTCATAAACATTACTAATTGGACTTTTCTCAAGTTTTCGGCTAAAGTGTCATGAGTTTATTTCTGAAAAAGGAGTGACTGAAAGCAACTCTACGCTTTTCTTGAGATCACCGAGCTTATTGTGCGCTTTGAGGACCGAACAGTGCCTTACAGGACCCGCTTTTGTTCTGCAAATGATTTGAACCAACAAATCCCTAGAAAAATTTTCTCGTTTCTTCTTCACCGTCTATATTCGTTGATGGACATCGAACAGATTGAAGAAAAGCGATGAAACACGGTTTTGAGGAGCTAAGTGAAGAGCAATCGATTTTAGCATTGGGGGCATTTTGGAATTTCACACGACTCATCGGATAAGGCGTTCAACGAATGCGCGCCTGCTTAACGATTTGTTCGGACGGATTTTCGTTAAACTGTCGGCCTTCTCAGTTAAGGGAACGAGTCGATCAAGAAGCCGACTAGACCAGGAAGTGGGACAAACCGCAGCGCATAGTTGTTACCTTAAAAAACAAAGCGAAGGTAGCGGCGATCTACACGTATTATGTGTGTTTTTGAACCCCATTTTAACTTGCGGGCGTCATACGTGATCATGAATTAAATCGCATGAATTTTACGAACATAAAGAAAAAGGCATGAGAATGCTAGCTTAGAGTAACGTGCAACGAACTCGTTGTGTTATAATGCAAGCATTAATGTTAGTTGATTCCATTTGACAAGCAAATTCTCTCATAAGTCTATCAGTATTTCAAATAAAAATCATCTGATACGAAGATAGGCTGGCTTTTTGAAGACTTTAATACCCTACAGCTGACAGTTCTATTTTAAAATGCGCGGTTTTTCAAATCTTCAAGTTCCACTTCATTTGGGTCTCGCTTGGCTAAGAGGCCAGCGCACCAATATGAATACACAGCGGATGCTTGCGATACGGCCCATCGAAATAACAATATTCGCATAGAGAACAACAACCACACATAAAACAGGAAATACAGTACGGCAAATTTGACAGTCCTGCAAAACAAAAGAAAAGGAAGTACAAAGAGATATAGATGGCAGTGTTTGAAGTGAATGTGTTGGTCGTTAATTTTCTGGATGCCGAAACAAACTGCGATTGGCATGCTACGATGTTGTGCGAAGTCTATCTTATGAGGTCAATATTTTGAGAGCTTGGACACTACGGACTGAGGAATGCATGATAATGCTTGAATTGCTGAGAGGTTTCGCTTAGATTTCGGCGAGATTACCGTTTAGGGTATTGACAGTGGAAAGGAATATGTGCCGAACGCTATTGGCTTTTCGCCGTGAGACCACTTCATATATTTTTGCTGCAACATGTTTTGAGAAAATTACTATACGATTCAACATGCGCTCACCTATGGCACTGAAGCAATGAGGCGTAAACAGGTGCTCGTTAGCGTCAAATCATCAACAGACGGTCGCAACGCGTGGAATGCCGACCGGTGAAAGGAATGCTTTGAAATACTATACTTTTCGATGCAAGATGCCAATACGATTCATACTGTAGCCGTCCAGTTGACAGCAAGTCATTTGGCGCTCAGGGATTGTCTTCTTTGATTGGGAAGATAATTGATTTGAGGATTTAGCGAGTGTTTAGCGGGCGAAGCGGCGCGATTAGCAATTGCCGTCCAAAACAAGAAGTGCGACCTATCGACAGACGCACCACCTTTACATCGCGTTAATTCAATTACTCACGCGCCAACGCACCATAACTTTTCGGCAACCCGTATGCCTTCTTCAGAGCACCTCTCAATTTATACTACCACTATCCCAACTAAACATTTCATTATACTACCTGAACCTTCACAAACATAACCGACACTGGGACTATATTATGCCCTAAAATCACTAAAAGCGTTTCACACTTAGCCAACGTACATTTCTCGTTTCTAACCAACTAGCGGTTATGTGTTTGTTTGAATTATGACTTGCCTTTGTGCGCACTTGCCGAAAAATCATTACTCTTCTTAAATGTGCCATAAAAATGCTGTCCAAGCGAATTTCGCGTTACTTGCAGTCACACAACAAGGAAATAATACTCTATTTTTTTCGATTCAAGTAGTGACACTGCGACTGAATGCAGTCAATTACAAAATTTTTGATGGCCTGCAATGAGAAGATTTATGCTTTGTGCATTTTCCCAAATCTCTCAAAGTAAACTATAAATTGCCTTTTATAAATTCTCCGAAAATGATGTTAACTGAAGCCTCCAGTACTACTTTGAAGTCCAAAAAAGATAGCAAGTTATCGATTCTTTCGCTTGAGCTAGAGTGGAATCACCTGCCTTTAAATTTAAAAAAATGTAAAAACGTCAGCCGCTATTTTAATAAGAATCTGTCTGTTTTTAGCGGCGATGCCAGTATACCATTCGCATACTTGATTTATGAAGAATTTCTTCAACGTTTCAACCTTACGTTTCAATTCAGAGTATGAATGATAGTCTGATACCAAAAGAAAAACTGCTCTCAAGCAGGATACGACCTCAGGCTTGCGTTTTTCAGTCACGTGCCCCTATTGACTAAGCCAGTGCTGCGACTCAGAGTGACGCTACAACTCTGCATGGAGTGGCAAGGTGCGTCACTTTGAAAGGTATGCATTGCCAACGTACCTTTCAGTGTTCAAAGCCGACAACTTTCTTGTTGTCATCATGTTTGCCAAAAAAGAGATTTCACTCTCACATAACTCAGAATGCAGATTTTCATGCGATGTAAGATGTGATAAGGGAATGTGACAGGCAGGAAAACGCGCATGCAGATGGAATGCCTGACGGGTATTCGATGACGCGAAACGCGATACGGGTTACAACAGCTACGTGAACGTTACTCTGAAGGCTGTGAATGCTGCCATGAATGCGCCAAGTGGGCCTTCTGTAGCAGCTAATAGGAGGACGAGTGTCTGTTTACATAGCTAAGTGATGTGCGAAAGGTGTGATATTATGCACACGTGTTATTTGCACAAAAACCTCAGTGCGTCTCCGACAAATACCCTCTTGTCTGCCTTTATCTATGTCCATTTCCCACTTGCGCATTGAGCATTCCATCCTCATTCACCTCTGATCAGTTCGCATTTGGGGTGGACTGCTGAGGAAACTGTGACGAAGCCGTTATCACTCCAAAAAACGAGAATGAAGACAGCGTCACGGGGAAGCTAGAATTCTTAAATCTTAAAAACATATATATAACGGAAATGCTCAAAAAAAAAAAAACTAATGATTCATTTGTTCCTCTTTACAGACCGCCCTAGTCGTAAAACTTCTTAATGAAAAATTTGCTTTATCACTTCACCGACCGGTTACTCGAATCTTCTTACACTAAAACCTTGCTTTTAACTTTGAAGCACTTCTTGGCTTTTCACAACTTCTCAAGAGGTTACTGAATAGTTCGAAAAAACTTTGAACCTTAGCAGACAGGTGGAAAAGCGAACATAAAACATAAAAAGGACGTTCGTATGATAATACACTTTGCAATGTAATTCTGCAAAACAAAAAAACTCACAGAGCTTTTGTTCAATAATACCAAAAATTTCAATAATATTCTCGCAGCACAAAGGCGTCGCGCAAATATTTTTGGAAATGATCGCTTTAATTTATCAGTATGGGTGTCGCATTTGTTTGACGGCAAAAAGCATTTAAGGACATCATCGAATCGGCGAGTCTCTCCTTTGCATAAGGAAGACTCATTTTTCTTAACCTTCTAAAAGATGAACAAGTTCTGATCGTCCATCACCATCCCTACGAATTGATCATTTAAAATGCAGCATTAACGCTGTCAAAATGAGCAGGCATTTGGGGTGTGAGTATCCAATGCTTGCTAATTAGGAGGTTTGTTGTTAATGAGTGTTTGGCTTTGGTTAGCTTTCAGATCGTATTACAGGCTTTCGTGCGAAAAGCTCTTCGCAGTTAAACAACAGCAGTCAAACGGCGGCAGCAGCAGCAGTACACTTGTGTGCGCACAAGACGCTTTCATCGCGCTACCGTAGTGAGGTGGGTAGGAGCGCATTGAACGCATAAGAGGCTTGTCAGCTGAGTATAATCTCGGCGCAAACATCCACAATTTAGTTATGCGAAGAAGAAAAGATGTCAGCTTAGCACACAGCAACCCTTCAGATAGAAACGCTCAAACACAGCCATAGTGGCTCCCTTTCTCAGCAAATATCTCCGACTAGCAGCCACTCATTCACATCGAACTGCCCCATTTCGCACTCCTTCCAAAACCGCTCCTCTCTGCGGCCACAGATCCACCACCCACAACCCATTCTGAAATATACGAGTAATTTTTGTAACATAAAAACATTTGAAGTATTCGAAAACTATTGTTTCATAAAGTGAGCAAATGCGCCCACTAATAACATACAATATTGTGATGGCCGAAAATGGCAATAGATAGGATCGGAATAACGGTAATACATATAGGTTTATTGCGAAGAGTTGGATGCAGATTTTCTAACGACACTGACTTGTTGCCAAAACTCATAGAGCGGTCATGCACGTTAATGAGTCGTATCAAAACAATGTGCTGAAACGGAAGATAAAATCGAGCGCCGAATTGGCCCAGTCGATTCAAAACAATTGAAAGTGCAGAACGCAGTAATGGCAACATGAAGAGTTGAAAAGCCTTATTTGCATAAAATGAGTGTGACCCCTGCCGTGCGACGCATTCCGATTACAAAAGCACACCTCTGCCGGAGACACTCTTTAGTCATGTTCGTGATCCAACGGAAGTTAATCAACTCTTGGCGCATTGTGTGCAATATTTGCACAAACCGAGTGCCAGCGATGAGGTCAGTGGTCGAGTGAAGTGGTAAAACCGTACGTAGGGAAGTGGTGATGAGCACACAGCTTGGTTATTTATCGCAACTTCAACATTGCGCAGCGTTGTTTTAAGTTGCGATCCTTAGCGCCTCTTCGCTGCCATACTTGACATCCTAATGCGCAATCGTACATGGGAAATGTGGACCAACAACGCGCTTTGACTCGTTCAAAAATAGTCTCATCCCAAACACCACTCGTCACTAATGCGTACTACCCAACAAAACAAAACCGCTAAATAACGTTTTGATAAAATGCACATGCTCTCTTTCGCATTCTTGCAAATCGGCAAACAAGATGATTTGAAGCATTTAGCAATATAAAATTATACATGCGTCCAGGTTTTTTAACTTTCAGAATTTTAATTGCCGCGATACGGGTGACCGTGTCACATCAAAGGCTTTCAATCATAAGAGGATAGTAAATTTTGTTAAGGATCATACAGTTCATGTAATGTGCGATAAATCATCGAATCGATTTGCTCGTACTCCATAAACACTATAGACGTTTGTCAATATGGCATTTTGGTTGCCTTCAATTGTTACCAAATGGCCGTCAGTTTGCCACAATTTTTTGAGCAAACAACGAATATAAATTGCTTGTGTCAATGTTCGGAACATATAGCGATCCTTCTACGATTAACTAGGAATATTCCTATTCCACTTCCCATTTCAGTAATAAGTTTTCGCAAATACTTACTGTTCGACAAGTCCAGACAGAGTTGATTTTAGCAGTGCATTGGGGAACCTCCATTGCTTCCATAGAACATTGGACGGGAGTAGAGTGAAGGGCATTGTTTTTCCTCCGCTCTCCATTAATCGGAGACTGTAATGCACCAAGCAAGCTTTTTTGACGTTCAGCAGCAGATATTAAACCCTCCTCCCCAATCTTTCCTTCCTCCTCTCTCTTTCTTAGAAAATCGAGATTATGATACCGCAATGTGGTCCCACAATCGTCACTTCATTGCTCTCTCTATTCCCACTCTTTCTCTGCGCTTTAATATCACGCCTTCGGGCTCTCACTTTCAAAATCCATGGAGACAGCTGATATTGGCAGTTCTGATTTCAGCTACCACTATCATAAGTTTCATGGGAGCCTCATAAGGGCAGTTTTTCCACAACAGAATTTCTATGCCGCCGCTTTTATCGAGTGCCGGAAACAGACACTCAAAATTTTCACTTTCTACGCGGTTGACTAGGCCTTCATTTGAAGCGGTTTCGAAGGAAGTTAAACTCGGAGTCGCTCATAAGATGCAAACAAATGAATAAACAATTCATAGGGAGCCTCACCTCAGTTATATTAATGAGATGACGAGTATGAAAGATTTTTTTCAAAAAAAATAGTTTTGCTGATAGTTCTGAATGAGTGTTATAGAGATTTGTGTAAAATTGCAAGCAAATGCAGTTTTTTTTTTCGAATCGAGTTATGGACGCTGCGAAAGTGGAACAAAACAATAATATCTTTTCAAGGCCACTTTGTCGACAATTTTCAACAGAAGTGAAGTTTTAAAATTTAAAATGAATGGATATCTATGCTTTGAGAAGGCGTTGAGCACGCTAAGCACGCGAACCATAAGCAATTGGTTATGGACAATCATGTAAAGCTTCAGCAAGCCAGGCTTCGTGCAGACTTTGGGAGACACGCAAATACTAGATCCTGCTCTGGCTGTTGAAGAAATCTGGCTTCGAATTTCAACAAATTTTCTAGATTTTAAAACATGCGGCTCTGGCTTCGGCTTGTGACTTTCGGTTTCGATGAACATCCGCCTTCAGTTTCAGCTCATAAAAAAGCAGCGAGGGCTACGAATTCAAAAAATTTTGCTATAGCGTTGAGTGTTAAAAATTGTTCCGACTTCGGCTAGAACTCTGTGCTTTCAAAAATCTGGCTTGTGCTGCTCGCTTAACGAATGATCTGTCTTTGCTTCAACTTCAAAGCTATTCCGACAAGGACAAAAAAAGCACTTTCACTCACATGGGACTACATAATAAATTCTTTTTTGTTTACTGCTTGATTGTCACACGAGTCACAATGGAACAAACGAATGGTTGGTAGCCCGTACAGTTGAGAACAATCATAAAGGGGCTGTGTTATTTCGGTTCGATTTACTTTCATCTGCAACGTTTTAAGCTGCTTTAGTTGTTCAACGTATTGCTTATTTCACCCAACGAGCAGCAGTATATGGATGCTCAAAAGCACATTTTAAAGGTATTTTTGACGAACCCATTCAAATGATGTACTTCAAGTGTTGCCCTGAAACGGATTACGAACGTTGAAAAAGCCTCAGGAAGAACGTCAAAATTCTGCCCTCGTTGGTACCATCAGTGCCAAATGCTTCACATGATGGCGTCAGAGAATTGTGCATGGGCAGTAGACGTTAACCGCTTCTACAGATAATTTCATTTTATGAATGCACAACTGACAATAACGTACAGTTGAACTCAGCGTAACTCGCTTTCAGGTTTGATTATCTGACGAGTTCGAAACTGAAATGGAAGAAACGTTTAGTTGTTAATTTTTCGTCTAATCATTTAGTCACTTCCGGCTTATAATTTTGGAATTTTTGCCATGAGCATAGTCTGAGAAGAGAAGACGCTAGGAGAAAAAGTTCTGTTTTTGCTGAATCCGCCATGATCAGACTGGAAACAAAATCATTAGCTAGCGCCATGCTACTTGCTTAATGCCGATCTAAACGTCTGACGCTAATAGTATCTTTCGGGCGCAAAACACATGCTACAGCTGAAATGTTCTAACTCAACGCATTATAAAACATAACGGTTATAACCATTTCGCGCAACCTTCATTTCTCCTTAATGAGGACAATTTCAGACCGGCCCATCGCATTCCCCACTTATACCCAGGCCACTTTTGGGAACCTTATTCCTGCAGCATTGCAATTTCGTGTCTAAATCATTATTTAGTGCGACGATGTGCAGTCTGTGATGGAAGGGAGAGCTGCCTACAGGGCTTACACATGTAAATAAATACATCTCGAATCACTGAAATAAGAATATCTTCCCCTTTCTTTCTCTAATTTTCGAAGTTCGATCGTTAGCATTTGTGGTGGAGTTATGCGTGTCTCTATTTTTGATCAATATCTGGCAGGTAGCGATTACTCAAGCCAAAAAATAATAAATTATGGAAATAAATTACAAAAAAGCTTTTATTGGCCGGGAAGTGCTAATACTTCCGAATTTTTCATAACTGTCGAGCGCATAGGAACGGAAATTTCCGTAGAATGGGGGAAGCACAGAGGAATGAGCAAAAGCCAAAAAAAAACTTGTCTCCACCTTCACCCGCGCCCTCTCCCCCCTTCTTCCATTCCTTTCATAATGCTTAACTAGTGCCATTTTCTAGCATTCTGGGACAGTAGCTGAGCGATTTGTTGGTGAGAATGGAAATGCTGTTGCTATTGATGTATATTTGCAAAGAATTCTTACACACACAATTTCGCATTTCCTATTCAGAAGTCACCCTGAGCTGTACTTTACAACGTTGTGCGTCATACGAGTTAAGCTGTTGCTCTTAGTCTAATTTTATCCGATCACCTACGTTTACCGCCTAATTACTTTCGATGTACCATATTTCCTCCTGTAATCCATGATTCGTTCTCAACTTTCATTTGCCACCTTTGTACTGCCATAGAAAATCGTTGCCAACTTAAACAGCGGCAGCCTTTCTATAATTAAAAAAGCCAAAGATAGACATACACATACGTACTACAGAAATGAATACTCCACAATGCGCTTCTGTTGCAGCAAGAGAAAGGATTGATAGCTGCGCAACGCCAGTTGTGCATTAAATGCCTTAGAATGAAGCAACGCTTACGAAAGGTAAGGTGTGCAAAACAGAGGTAAAGGTAATGAATTATTGATATAGAATCTCATAGCTTTTTATTATCTGCTAGGGATGGTAGTTGTGGAAGATTGGAAAAAACAGCAGGACTGAAGAAATTTAGGGTATCCCATGATGCTTTTATAGCACTCCCTCTGCTAAAAATTTCTTCCGCGGTTAATCACTGGGTAGGTGAAAGTGGGGAGGGCGAATCAAGACAAACGGCTTTCGCTTTTCTGGGCTTATACTCCTCTGGCGATTTCCCTTGAAATTGGGCAAAAATTTCAAATCTCTTTTTCTTTTGTTTATCGATCTGCTGTGTGCGCTGTTCCTCGACCCGCAAAAGAAAGGTGAAGACTGGATGAGGGGGTGGGAAAGAGAGGAGGGGTGGGGGGGTAGGGGAGCTACAGTGATCCCAACAAAAATGTACATGCGCTCTTGATCGCAATGAACACTAACTTTTATGAGTGATGATGCAAAAAGCATCCCAAAAACACGCAAAATTATGCTATGGACTCGAGCTGCTCATTTCTTCGTTCCACATGATTAGCAGCAGTCTTCAAACATCCGTTTAGTTATAATAAAGCAATTTTCACGTTTTGAGTGACTGAATGTACCACATAAAATGATAATGAAAATAAGCTTGTGCAGTTATCGCTATCTTAACGATTGTCTCTGTTTTTCGCTAAACAAATGTTTTGCACTATTCGCTCAATTCGAATGCATCGTTTATTGCAGTTAAACTCTGTTTGTGGCATGCATGTGTTTGTACTGTTCTGTCTTTATTTCTTGGTGTACCGTACGAAACACAACTTGCTGGACTTGTCTTAAGTTCGATAGATGCCCTTTTTGTGGCAAATTTATGGGTGTAACGCACTCAAAGAGGTTCATCCCCTCCCCCTTTCCCCAAAATGGGATTTTCAGCAGAAGTTGTACTGCCGGATGGTTGGGCGAAATGCAAATACACTTACGGTGGGTCGTTTGCATGGAAATCTGAAGGAATTGTTAGCTCCCTGCGATCAAATATCCCTCCCCGCCTTGGTATACCATGTAAATAACATTATGCACGTACCAAAGGTATAGGAGTTAGGGACGAATCCTACCGTTAACTTCTAAACTAGTGCTGTGAGGGTAATGATATTTGAGACATCCATAGCACAGGGTGGTCGCTTGTATTTAGCAGTCTCAAAAAAGTAGGTCTCGAGACGCTTCCCTGCAGTCAGTGAAAACCGAAACTAATTATGCTAGTTCAGCGACGATATGCTGGTGAACGACATTTATGGTAGCGAGAGCCTTTCAGTTCACGTTTACTGCTCGTTTCATGTGGCTTCCGGGGAAGATGTGGTGTTCTTCCCCGGGGGAGCAGGAAATGTGCTCTCCTTTATTCATATTCGTCGTCCGAGCCAAACAGGCTTGGTGTGGTTCAGCGACGATATGCTGGTGAACGACATTTATGGTAGCGAGAGCCTTTCAGTTCACGTTTACTGCTCGTTTCATGTGGCTTCCGGGGAAGATGTGGTGTTCTTCCCCGGGGGAGCAGGAAATGTGCTCTCCTCCTTTGCGAGAGCCTTTCAGTTCACGTTTACTGCTCGTTTCATGTGGCTTCCGGGGAAGATGTGGTGTTCTTCCCCGGGGGAGCAGGAAATGTGCTCTCCTCCTTTGCGAGAGCCTTTCAGTTCACGTTTACTGCTCGTTTCATGTGGCTTCCGGGGAAGATGTGGTGTTCTTCCCCGGGGGAGCAGGAAATGTGCTCTCCTCCTTTGCGAGAGCCTTTCAGTTCACGTTTACTGCTCGTTTCATGTGGCTTCCGGGGAAGATGTGGGGGGAGGAATTGTGGGAATCGTTGGTAGTGGGTGGTCCTTACTCACGAGAAGGGGTTGCGGGACAGACATACTGTAAACCCGGGGAAATGATAAATCAAATAAACACTTGTTTATTGAGTGCCTCACGTAAAGCAAAAAGTAGAAAAGTGTGACTAACCAATGCAAGAGGGGTCAGCGGGTGAAAGAAATCACTTAAAGTTACAGTTCTTTTGCATTTGTCGATGACTAAATTAGTCTATGAATCCATTTCGATTTGGCGTTCATGTAATGCCAGCTATATGCTTTTCTGTACAGCATCTGTTCGGCGAGTTGTGCACATTTGAACATTGCCCATCACGTTTAAAACGAAGCCTTTTTTTGTGCAGTTGTTGTTGCTGACTTTCTCATCGGTTTTGCGGACACTGTTCTGCGTCAACGTCAGAGCGTGAGAAGCGTACAGAATGTTTGTCGTGATTACTTGGATGTGAGATTATCTTGTAGGTAAAAGTCGGTTGTGATCGATGACCGTTCCAAAGGACTGCGAGGATTTAAAAGCAGAAATTATCGCCCAAGGGGACATTGTACGGAAGCTTAAGGAGAATAAAAATGCACCCGAAGTAAGTTGATGATTAATTTGATTTCTTTTGCCCAAACTTTCTTTTTAAAAAACGGGTTACCAAGCGGAAAGCATGGAACTGTTGGGTTCGTTGACTTTATCTTTTGCTACTTACTCGTCTAGTTGACAATAGTTGTTCGGGTGAATTACACCGATGTCAGTGAAGAGGGAAATCGGTTGATTCTTTTTTTTTTTCTGCGACATTCGGTTCATATTCATCGTAATTTTTTATAAAATAAGGGTTTAGAGCTGAAAACTTTCTCATTATGAAGATTCGGAGAGGAGCTTAAATTAATGAAGGAGCGAAGTACTTACTTGCAGAAAAGCAGGCAGAACTGTCATGCGACAGGTTCCCTTTAACGAAGAAGTGATAGATAGTAGAGGATGAGGGAAACGTTTCCATTTTTTGTTTACGTTTTCATATTACTGCGTCACTTTAATAGTGCCACTCCGAGTTCTACGTTTTTTTTTCTTCCATATACATTACCGTTGAGTTCATCAAGGTGATTCATGTGGCCGTTTCCACCGTAATGCGGTTAAATAACAACCGGAAGTGAGCGGCTGGATGGCCTTTTTATGGGAATTGTTTCTGTTGTTTAAGGCCGAGAAGAACGCTGCAATCGAAAAGCTGAAGCAGCTTAAGGTACTGTATAAGGAGATCACTGGACAGGAGTATGATGGCGGAGCGCGCAAGATTAACAAAAAGGAGAAGAACAAGGTATGCTGCTTTTTTCCAAGTCGACATTTGTTTTCCCAGTTCATTTAGGCTCTGATCATCTCGCAGTTCGGTCATTTTTTGAAACTCACGCCTTACTTTATGCACCGCATCTAACCTTACTTTATGCACCGCATCTAAAAGAGCAGACACGACGTTTGACTGCTTCAAATGTATTTGAGGTGAAAACCAAATGCATTTCAAGCGTTCAACCTCTCTGTGTCATTTCGACGTTTCCTTGGAGCAAATCGCGAAGCATTTTTGAACGGGAGATGTGATTGGAAGAAACATTTCTCTTAAAGTCCTTGTTTTCGATGCAGCTTGAAATACAATTAAGGGAGAAGGGAATGGGAAGGGGAAGATGAATTTAGAAGTCCAGAAAAAACACAGTCAGCGACTCTAGTATCATCATCAGGAAAACCCAGAGGCCAGGAGTAATTAGGAGCAAAATTTCGATGAATTCCCCGATTACAAGACTGGCCCATGAAGTCTAGCGGGGTCTGTAGTTCCCTTATAAAGTGCTAGTTGTCTGGTCAAGAAATTTACGCATTCGTCTTACTCACAAACATGAGCCTTCACCTGAGTTAAGCAGCCTGTGCGGTTACTAGCTTCAAAAGCATGTAGGTGTGTTCTCTTGCAGGCACATTATCAATATTGTTTTTTCTGCTGATTATTATCGTTGTTGCGTTCAATTAGGTTTCGTCTTAGACCATGATTAGGGTTGGACATTCATCATGTATGCTCAGCACGTAACAGATTAGCGCTTTTTATCTCACCTTTCTGTGCTTATAAGGAGAGCGTTGTTTAAAGTTTTCGATAATCTAGACCTCAAACGGTTGGTACATTCCCAAACGATTTGACGTTTGTGGAGCATTGATGAGCTTATAATTTCTTGACTTGACGGCTGCAGCCTCAGCTTTTATCTGCATTAATTTGTGCCGTCACTTTTCCTTGACTATTTTCGAAGGAATTTTTCACAGTTACATTTATCACATTTATTTACAACAGTTTTTCTAGCATCCACATCTCAGCTGTAATTGAAAAGTAACGTGCAGCAGCCTTTCTTTAGAAAAGAAAAAGACGGATGAGAATGGTAAGAGGGAAGGATGGGGATAAAAGATGTTTTTTGTAGAAATTAACCTCTCTCTAGGTTTTCAAGCAGGCACACCAGAATTTTTTCAGGAAATCCGCTCAATTTTTGTTAAAGAAGGGGGAGAACTTCATTTGGATATCATCCTTACAGCCGATCGCGATCCAAGGAAATCAAAGAATATTAATCCACAGAGACTCGTAATGCACTACTGATCTAAATTCTAATGCGTCTGTTTAACTGGTGTTGTAGGCCGAAAAGGTGAGCGATGAATCGAAGCAGAGCAGGAATCAAGGTGATGTGAAAAAACAGACAAAGCTTGGGATCGACGTCTCTAAGGACGAGAATTACTCAGATTGGTATTCTCAGGTGTTTTCTTTATGAGCTTTTAGATTTTTTGAAATGCCTCTGAAGCACTGTTTTTTCAAACTGCATTTCAAGCATCTCTGTCTCGATTATTATATATTCATCGTTGAGTTTGTTGACATCAAGTATTAGTGTTGCTGATTTTGTCGTTTTGTCGTTGATACCAAGTATTGGTTCGGACACAGTGCTTAACACGTGCAAGAAACTGGCACGAAATTACGGTAATTTTTGTTGATCCATGAGTTTATAACGTTTAAGAGGCCAAAATAGTTTCTTTTTTTTCATATGAATGGAGTTGAAATGTGGTCAAGAACCTCGAAGAAATTACTGAAAATACATTGTTAGTAAATTGGCCAACTAATTGTGGAATGCGGTGTCAGCTTATTTGTCTGAAGTTCTTTACTTTGATTTGTAGTTGTATTAGTGTCGATTTGTTTCTTTTGGAGACTTTCCATCTTTTCTCATTTGTTTAACGGGTTATTGTTATCATGTTTCTTGCCGTAGACATTTCATTGTTTGTGTTTGCTTGTTGCAGGTGATAACGAAATCGGAGATGATTGAATATTACGACGTTTCGGGATGTTACGTTTTACGTCCGTGGTCATACGCTATTTGGGAAATCATTCAGGATTGGTTCGATTCCGAGATAAAGAAACTAGGCGTCAAGAACTGTTACTTCCCGATGTTTGTCTCACAAGGTGCCCTGGAGCGCGAGAAGACCCACATCGCTGACTTTGCTCCCGAGGTTAAAAATTTTATTTAGTGATCGAATCGTTACAAACATTATTTAGCTCGTTCTATCTCTTTCTGGCTCTGTTTGTTTTTGTTTTTCATATTTTTCGTTCTCATACTTTCATATTGCATATTGTTGTTCAATCAAACTGTACCCGTTTTGTTTCGTTGTTGAAGCAGTACCATCCATTTGTTTTGAGCGCACTGGTGGTTGTTTTTTTTTTCTTCTCTTCCCCTTCAACGCTCACTTTCATTTTAGCATAGTTCATTTTGGTCTAATGTTGGGAAAGTTTTTTGCAATAATGAAAGTCTGTGGACAAGTATTGAATATAATACGACTGTTGCAGGTGGCTTGGGTGACGAAAGCAGGTCAGTCGGATATGGCCGAGCCAGTTGCGATCCGCCCCACTAGTGAGACGGTTATGTATCCGAGCTATGCCAAATGGGTGCAGTCGCATCGCGATTTGCCAATACGTCTGAACCAGTGGTGCAACGTTGTTGTGAGATTTACGTTCAGCGCTACTTTTTTTTTTCTCGCTGCTTTATTCAACAACGTTTCAAGTATTATGTATTGCTTGTCGTATAGGTGTTTCAAAATAAAGTTTGTATGGTCAGTTTTATATCTTAATGCGTCATTCATATTTAACACTTAGACAGCTGCCTGAAAAGAATGTTTTTGCAATGCCGAAATTCATATGCCGGGTTGTACATAACGGCTTGAGTTCAAGGCTGCTTCTCATCTTGATGGTAAATTTTCTCCTGGCACATCTTACGTGAACGAACCAATAGGCGTTTACAAAATTGATATGAGCAGGCTGTTTAAAGTCCTTAAAAATGTAGCTAATCCACACAGATGGCGATGAAAACGGCTTAAGTCTTTTCAGCGTTGGGAATTCAAGCATCCGACTCCATTTCTGAGGACGCGTGAGTTCCTCTGGCAGGAGGGGCACACGGCCTTCCAGACGGCAAGTGAAGCGGAAAAAGAGGTTTTCCAAATTTTGAATCTTTACGCGAAGGTCTACACCGATTTACTAGCCATTCCGGTGGTCAAGGGACGCAAAACGGAAAAAGAGAAATTCGCCGGTGGCGTTTTTACGACAACAGTCGAGGCTTATGTTCCTGTCAACGGACGCTCTATTCAGGTACATATTTTCCGCGAATTCTTATCATTGTCGAACGCCGGTTTAATTGAACGGAGTTTATTTGCACATTGTGCTTCGTTGCGATTTTCCAGTTCAAACTTTTCGTGATAGTCGTTGATCACTTCATGAGTAGGGACAATTTGAGAACAGATTCTTCTTATAAAACAACGTAGGTGACAGGGCCATGGCATATAGATGTCAGGGCAGGAGTTGCTTCAACCAGGGCTCACGTTCCCGACATGCAGAGCACTGTTCAGCAGTAGAAACTAAGTCGTTTGGCCATAGCAACAAGGCTTTTTTTTTTTGGTTTACATCGGATGTGTCGAGTAGCTGATTGGAATTATTACAGCTTTGATTTGATATAATTGAGAGTAACATTAGGGTGCCACATCGCATCATTTGGGACAGAATTTCTCGAAGATGTTCGACATATCCTTCGAAGAGCCGGATAAAGGTGGCAAAGCGTATGCATGGCAGAACAGCTGGGGCATCTCTACCCGAACTATAGGCGCCGTGATTATGATTCATGGCGACGACAGCGGTCTCGTATTGCCACCCAGAGTTGCGGCCGTCCAGGTTCATGTTGCTTTGGAATGTCAATAAAACTGCAGCTTTTTCCTGATTTGAGGTCTGGGTAGGCTCTGCCCATAGTCACATTTTGAGCGCAACCGCACAAGTGTGAATCTTCTTTTTAACATTTGTTGGATTGTGTGGGTTTTAAGTGACAATGGAATGACATTACTTTTATTGAGCTAATTTTACTACCGAAAGAGTTGCATAGCGTTATAAATTCTGTTGTGAATCGTATTGTTTTCTCTTTTGCTTCTCAGATTAGGAAGCTGTTTTGTATGCATCAGTAATTCATTTACTCTAAGGTTAATTATCTCATTGTGTGCTGTCATTTGAAACTGTACTGATCATAAGCTTCGAAGTTAATGAGGGTTGATTTGAATGGTGAAATAGGACGTTATAGATGATTGTTGTACCAGTTGGCGTGACAGCGCAGACAAGCGAGGATCAGCGCAAAGCGCTGATGGAGAAGGCGACGGAGATAACCAGTTTACTGGTCGATGCGGGAATTCGTGCAGAGAGTGACCTCAGGGAAAACTACTCTCCCGGATGGAAATTCAACCACTGGGAGCTGAAGGGTGTGCCTGTGCGCGTGGAGATCGGCCCCAGAGACATCGCCAACAACCAGGTCGCTTTACAATTTGGAAGGGATAAAATTGGCGTTGGAATCCTCGCCGATCTTTTAGAGAATTATTTTTAAAAGCCAGCTTATCTAACGCTAGTATACATGATGAAGTGCGACACGGATGGGTTGTTGAGCGTCCTCGACAGGTCACCATATAATTTTCTAATTGCCAAGCTCATTTGCTAAATTTGAGGGGGAAGTTCGAATGCAGTTTGAATTTTGGTTACAGGCTCTCAAGTAACGCCCGCGGTGAGGAGGTCCCTTAAACACAGCAGTGGTATAGGTGGCCCACAGCAGCTTGAGTCTCGTTGATGTAGGGAATCTCTCTTCATAAATTGTCTCATTTGTTTTTCCAACGACTAGGGTATCGAACAGGGAAGGAGAAAGATGTTGGTGAGGCACTTCTATCCCCTTGAGTCGCTTATCAACCAAATACGCATAGCTTCATTAATGCACGGATTTTTTAAAGTCGAGTCAACTTATCAAGCTAAGAGATGTTGTCTGCTGGATATGTTTAATGCATCGTGTGGGTGGTGCGTTTTCTGTCGAGCCCGGTGCTGATTTTATAGGCGATTCTTGATTGATAGCTTCTTGAGTACTATGCAACCTCAACTACTCAAACACTCTTCCCCCCCCCTCCCCCTCCCCCTTAATTAGAAGTGCATGACCCTTCGGTCTGATTCCGAATTTCATGCAGACGTGACATTTTTTTTTCAGGTGACGTGCGTTATCCGACTTTCAAGTGAAAAGCGAGCGATACCGATAAGTCGTCTCGCTGAAGCATCGAAGAAGATGCTTGATGAAATACACGAAAGGATG
Organism: Toxocara canis; assembly: GCA_000803305.1. Lineage (NCBI taxonomy): Eukaryota > Metazoa > Nematoda > Chromadorea > Rhabditida > Toxocaridae > Toxocara > Toxocara canis. Next base: position 946,093 of record JPKZ01003130.1, read on the forward strand.
TATAACAAGTAATGATGGATTTTTGATTCCAGTATTGCTCCGATTACGAAGGATCCCCTATAATTTCTTTGTAGACAGATTTGCTTCTGAAGGCGTGTTTGGACATTAGGATTTTTAAACATTTATTGCAGTATGTTAATTAGGCAAAATGATTAGTTTTCGGCAGTGAATTCGTTGTTAAAGCATTCATAAAATTGCACGGCTTTCAGTAAGTAGGGATGGGAGGAGGAGGAGGGAGGGGGGGAAGAAGTGTTAAAACGAGGGCGAGGAGGGTGGAGTGGTGAAACCTGTCTTCCTCCCTGCGTTGTTGTGGGATGGCTAGTCCACTATCTCTGTCGAAGAGTGGGCAAAATTTGGAATTCAGATTCCTGAAGACCAGTAGGAATAATGTGTTGGGGGTACTGCACCGTCCAGATTGTACAGTTATGTCCACTTGATAGTGGAAGAAGGCCGTAAAGCGTGTTTTCTTTGCAGAACGCGCTGCATAATGCTTTGGCATTCCGTGGTAATGAACGACATGAGAAGAGTGCGACATCGATAGCTTGAATTGTGAGGGGAAAAGGCTTTTAATTGGGAGGGAAAGAAGTTCAAACATAAATAGGAGGGAAGGAAGTAATTGATACCCCTCTTCTTGTGAGAAGGGCTTCCCTCCTCTCCTCTTTCTTCCTGCACTATATTGTATAGTGGTTCAGCTAATGTGAGCGCTGTTTACTTTGCTGGCGTCGATATATATCAGTTCAGAATTGTCCCGATCGACATGTTTCATCAACAAAATGTGATAAGCACTGTCTTATAACGGGAAAGGAGAAGATGAAGGATATAGGCTGTATTAAAACTAGCGCACTTTGAGGAAGGCAGTTGCAAATTAGGCTCACTCGCAGAATGTGTACTAATCGGTGAAACGCTTTTGCATGCCTATTCGGTTGTATTGGATTGTCTGTGGAAGAAGCTGGTGTGAATATGCCTATTTAGGTAGCGTTTTATTTAAAGGATTCTGGAGGTGCGAGATAAGCACAGGAAGCTATGCATGAATTGGGAGGAATTCAAGGATTTGCTCGACCGCAAGTTCATTCTGCTTGTGCCGTTCTGCGGTCGTATCGAATGCGAAGACACCATCAAAAAAGAAAGTACTCGCGAGGAGAGCACTGAGATTGGAGCGGCCGCTATGGGCGCAAAGTCACTTTGCATCCCCCTTGAACAGGTTCATTTTCCTGTCTTTTTTTTGGACTATAGCTGTTCAGGATAAAGGGTTTCCCTTCGCAAAATTTCGGCTTTTAAAATTAGTGAAAACTTCGAAGTCAGGTTTTATTCGCATCCTTCGTTTCTATCATGGGTGCCGTTGTTAAACTGTTGTGTAAGTGAATCAGATTCAAATATGGTCGGCAATCGTTTCACGTTAAAGAAGGCAGTCTTCGAAGTTTGTGTGGTAAATGCCAGCACTGTGATATGATAGGAGAGTTGCATGTATAGAGTAGAAGTTATGGAACTATCTTTACCTATGAAAGCATATAAGCCAAGTCAGCGTATTCGAGCTTAGGGATCATTTTTTGGATTTAGTTCGCCTCTCATCACATGTTTCTGAAGTAGCCCAACAATGTTGTTTTAGCCGGCGGATCCGCTGCCTGCAAAGTGTATCCACCCGAGCTGCATGGCGAAGCCTCGCTTCTTTACTCTGTTCGGCCGCAGTTATTGAGCATTTTTCACGGCTTTTCGTTACCCAGAGATTTTGAAGCTGTACTCATTGTCTTATATTCTGCTCCTATCATCACTTCCTTTACCGGAGTGCCGTTTCGTGTTTCCGATTTTCTTCCGTTTTTGCTCCTTTCCTTCCGGTAATCTTTCGTTACTCTTGAACGACGTCCGTCCTTCGTCACAAATTGGCAGTTGCTTTTGTTGTGATGTGTGATGTCATATTTTCCCGACTACATGTTACACAGTGGTATTATTGGGGGTTGGTCACTTCTTGTGCACTCGACACTTTGCAGTTTTTATACATGTTTTAAAAAAGGTTTCTTATCGGCGAATATTGCTCATATTGTTGTTTGTTGCCGAGCATAATTGACTGTCTGATCTAGTGGGTGTTGACAGAGGTAGAATCTTGGATGATATTTGTGAATTGTCGACTGTCTTCGCTACAATGTTTTTCGGTCTTTTTTTGATAATCGCCAAGTTTTAGCCACGGATCTTTTCAAAAAAAGGAAGAAAGCTGGCGAAGGAGCTGAATGGATTGGTGTCAAGTGAGCGGGAGGGGGGGGGGGGGGGAAAAGGGGCCTTTACCGGAGTGCCGTTTCGTGTTTCCGATTTTCTTCCGTTTTTGCTCCTTTCCTTCCGGTAATCTTTCGTTACTCTTGAACGACGTCCGTCCTTCGTCACAAATTGGCAGTTGCTTTTGTTGTGATGTGTGATGTCATATTTTCCCGACTACATGTTACACAGTGGTATTATTGGGGGTTGGTCACTTCTTGTGCACTCGACACTTTGCAGTTTTTATACATGTTTTAAAAAAGGTTTCTTATCGGCGAATATTGCTCATATTGTTGTTTGTTGCCGAGCATAATTGACTGTCTGATCTAGTGGGTGTTGACAGAGGTAGAATCTTGGATGATATTTGTGAATTGTCGACTGTCTTCGCTACAATGTTTTTCGGTCTTTTTTTGATAATCGCCAAGTTTTAGCCACGGATCTTTTCAAAAAAAGGAAGAAAGCTGGCGAAGGAGCTGAATGGATCGGTGTCAAGTGAGCGGGGGGGGGGGGGGGAATAAAGGGATAGGCCATGAGAGCAGGCTTACTTCGTGCGCTACATCTGGTCAAAGAAGTATTTCCTGTGGATTTTCTGTTAAAGGCGATTGTTTTAAGTCCATTTTGAAGAGTTTGCCAGGTAGAAATGTGCGATGTTTTCGATGGTGAGTTGTGTATTTGCGATCTGGCGTAGGCTTCGCTGTGATAAACTTACTTGTCAGAATTCAGCTGGCTGTCCGCAGTACTACATTTTTTTGTTGTTTCTAGTCCTCTCAAAATGATGAGGGTTATGGTGCTTTTTGGGTTTCTGTTTTGGTTTTAGTGTACTGCTAAGCGATAAATTGTTGATTCATTCAAGAGGCGCATTTTTCTCTGTGTTGAACGTTTATTTGCGAACGAATACTCTCTTCGTTACATTGGCAACCGTGAATATCGTTCAGCTAAACAAGTGAGTTCGCGTATGATGATGATGCTCGGTTCGCAGAACGATTAATTTCTTTGTGAGATGACTGCGAAGATCTTCAATGTAACTTTTTACTACTCGCGAAAGGTTTCACGAGTCACTGAAATTCATCCCTATGCAATGACTGGCATCTGAACTGTTTAAAGTTCACTGTTATTAATTGATGAAATGATGGTATTTCCGTTGAACGTTGAGAGGAATTCTGAAATTCACGACTGGTGTAATCTAAACTGGCAACGGGATCAGTATAGAATTTTGTTGCACATTGTCGTACTAGTATGGCTGATCATATAGTTATACGCTTGATTGTTATTGGTTGTTACCATAGTTAGATATGTTTTGCAGAGATAAAATACCCATAAAAGGGTAGTTCATTTTTGATCAATTCTCTTCAATCAACTGAACTATTAGTTTAGCTCTTCAACATAAAATTTGGTTTAGATAAAATCGAGATGACATAAAATTGAGATATCGCTTGGAAGCACTCGTCAAGCGCAGTCGAGTGATACCGTTTCGATTGTGTGCAGTCGAATCATTAAAAAGGGAATTGTAAATTAACCGAAGACGTTAACGAAAACCTCGCTTGTGATTGTTGATAGGAGGTTGTGGATAAGTGAACTCATGAGGTGACATTGCATGCGGATATGGCTGCACATTTCATGCACTTCCTTTCGTTGTTCATAAGCTAATTGTTCTCTTTATGGCTGTTAGTTCAGGTTCCTGCTGCAGCCGGTTCGTCCTGTCTACAAGCTTTGGTCCATCTGAAGCGGCTGTAAACTTTTAACTCCACAGCATTGTTTTAAAAAACTGCTCCATTTAAAGAGTTCGCAGAAGCTCTCACATATGGTAGTACTCATTCCTGGTCGAGCAAAACTAGCGAACGTCGCCTGATCCTTCTGCCGTTTTACGGTGGCAGAACAGGAATCTCGCTGACTGGTGCTGTCCGAGCAGACCCCTTAGAACCTGTTCGCTTTTTAAAAGTGCCTTTATTGAAATATGATCAAGTCGATCAACATCTATAGAATGAGCACTTTCGTAAACATCCGATGGTACGCTATAACTTCTTAATAGTTCGTTTGCACAAGGCGGGATAGAGAAAGTAAATGTTGTCGATGTGTGATCGATGAGTGCTTTGAAATAACATAAACTATCAGTTCGGTTTTATCTGTCAGGCGTACTCCTACCTTCCTTGTTTTTTCATAAATTCATTTTCGCCATCTAGGATCTAGACAGTCGAATTCGTCGGACGAGGATCGCCATTAATCAAACTTGTTAAGGGGCACGATGTCATTTAATATGCATGTTTAGTTTAGATATTCCAGGAACCGGTAGTCGCGAAAAACGTGGTCGGTGACCAGACGTGTTTTATCTAAAACGGACTTCGCTCCAAAAACTGAGCAGCGCTCAACGCTAGCTCGGGTTTTTCGCACAAAATGTCTTGTAGATGATTGCGCTGATGGTTTTGTGAT
>JPKZ01003130.1:951412-962020 GCA_000803305.1 Toxocara canis
AGGCTACGATAGCGGCACGTGGATTTGGCATCGATAAAAGCTCGAAGTAGCGAATCCCTTTTTAAATCTATTGTTTCGAGTTCGCTACCGAAAAGTACTTGGTGTTTTATTGATCATTTCATTCTGTCAAATTCTTTCCTTACTTCCTTTTTAGTAATTTTTTTTCGTGGAAATTATTGTGCGTTCTTTCTTCGCCTTGATGTTATGCTGTCCAGAATTTTTTATTTTTATTCTTGTTTGTTTTTTAGTCCTTATGTATTTGCAACGGCGCTGTGACAGTTGCACCTTGTGAGCTTTCAAGGAAAAAGGGAGATATCTCTTGCTGCCACGTTCTTCGTTACCCCACCAAGTCGCACCATCTGCCGTCCTGCATCTCTGAAAATATCAAAGGTGCATTTGGCAGCGCATTATTTGCGACGGGATGTTGTGTTTTTTAAAGCACTCATCTACAGTGCGATCCCCATTTCTCCATCCCTCCGTTTCCCTCCGCCGTCATCCCCTACCTTCATTCGTTTTTTCACCTCCTTGCTTCTTCCGTATCGCGAATAATGTCAGAACAGTATTGCAGCGATGTCGAACGCTGATTCCGATTACGATCGGGTGGCACACGCAAAATTGCTGAAAAGCATTCAAGCCATCGGTAAGAGGGACATTAAGCGGGGGAATCTCGTGAACAAAAAAGTAAAGAAAGTCAGCACTAATGAACTCATTAACGCAATACATTCAACAAGGTGAGCAGTTGTTTATTCACGTGCCCATAGGAACGATGTCTGGGCTTCTCAGTCGCTGTGCGCTTCGGTCTAATTAGATGAATGTTTTACACTTTCTAATGAATTTGCGTTGGTCATGAGATTTCCAGTTTTTGAATGCTTTCGTCATTTGATTAAACAAATTCATTTTTTCTTTTTGTGCAAGAAGGAAATGAATCATGACCTGAAAAGAAGACGATTGTTGGGGAGGGGAGTATCGAGGGTGGTCGTGCAAATAATTTTACAGCCCAAGGGCGCTAGTTTATTGTAATAGTTGTGGGCGGAAGGAAGTTTTTGAAAAACACTTATTAAGATGCAGCTGCTTTTTGCTCTTGTGCTTCTGTTGATTAGATAATGAGTGTGCTAATTATGAATTTAGGAATTTGGATGACGTGAAGAAAAAGGTGCCTAAGAAGAAGAAAGTTGGGAAGAAGGAAGAAACGATGACGCTGTCGGCACCGTTACATCGACTCGCAACTGAACGGATTCAGAGTAACGTCGCTTATACTGAAGCCAAGTATAAAAACTTTCATTCTCTTCTAATAATGACTGCACTTTTCCGATAGGATTTTGAATTTCTCAATTTAAAAAATCGAAATCTGATCTCCAAAATCACTAAGTCTGATCTAATTTTAAAATCTAGTCTATTTTAAAAAAAATCTGATCTGATCTAAACACTAGATTTTAAAAAATCTGGTCTTTAGACATGAAATTTCTCGGATCAAAATCTAAGCTGATTTCGATTTTAAAGAATCGAAATCGAAAAACTTTCTGCATCTGTCAAGAAATTGAACGCTCGATTCTCTAGAGCGCCTAAGCGGTTAACGATCTCTATAAGTATAAAGTTATCTCGTGTGTGGCGAAATGGCAACCACGCTGAAACGTTGGATGGAAGTCAGCTTATTGCTAGAGGCAAAAAGGATCACGTCTTTTGCAGTTTTACAGCTTCTAGTATGCCATGTTTGCGTTTTTCTTCCCGACCCCATTAAATTTATCGCTGTGTCACTTCATAACTTTTTTAGATTTCTTTTCTGAATTTGCCTTAGGCCATGCCCCGATTGAGCACGACTACAAATCACACTTCTAAGTTTGAGTGAAATGTCTCAAAAATATCTCTCTTTCAGAAAGCGTAACAGGTGTAACATTTCCCTGCTGTCTTATCGAAATGCGGCTTTTGGGTAATTAGTACAAATGCACTACCTCCCTTAGCGGCTTCAATGTTTATTGGACCTTGTGATTTTGGGGTGTCAGCCGACGAGCGTTTGTTTGATCTGGAATTTTGCGATTTTAATAAGGTAAATTATGGCAGGTAATACACTCTGCGAAACTGTGCCAGGTACGACGGCACATGTAACAGGCAATAGACTGCGGACATCTCTGATGCAGGCATGCATGTCCGTAAACGCCTGGCATTTACCATTAAGTTAGCTAAATGTTCTGTAATGTTGCAGTTATTGCAGCATTGGCGCCAGTTTCTCAAGTTGCTTCGATATTGGATGCTCACAAATATTTCGGATAACTTTAGAAGTTCATTAGCGTTGTTGTAGGAGGGAGTTGGCTGTTTGGACGCCAGTTGTTCGGGAAAATCGCCTTGCTGATCAGCTGATCTTTCCTATTGAAAAGGAAGAATTCATTGATCAAATTGGCATACAGAGTCTCGAAAATTTGAAGGTTGTTTTTTCTTTCGGTCGTCACTGTCTTCTTCGACTTTATTATAGCCGACGGTTTAGTTGCAGTCATTGTGACTGTGGAAGATTAAAATTCGCAGTGTCACGACCGCAGCTTGTGCCTTCTTGTGAGCAAATATTTCTGTCCCGCTGTTTTTTCATTCACGTTTTTGTATGCGCAATAGTGAAGAAACTGGATAAACACAATTTGATGGTGAGTATGTTTAGAGAGGGCTACAGGAGAGCAAGTGAGTTCAGTAGAATTCAAATTCTTATTTTGTGTATTCGATCTGCTGTGAATAGAGTTGCTTTTTGACATTTTGAAAGTAGTGCTGTTGCTGTGGGGAAGGATTGGAACCAAATATTTCTCGTTCTTTTGTCATCAGAAGGAGGATTATGATGGGATAAATTTTAGCCAAGGACCCCACTGGAGGTACAAATGGCGAGCATAATTGGAACGAGCAAAAGTAATCTGCATAATGAACAGTCGTACACTGAAGCGGAAGTGGAGCTGTTGAAAGCAATGAGTCTGAAAGAGGTAAGAAGCATCGAGCTGCTTTTTGGAGCAACATTTCGGAGCTTTGAACCCAAAAGTGGTAGGCTGAATGATTATTTAAAATTGCTGGTATGAAGGCTTGCATGGAAGTGTTGAAACATAAGTCAGCCTAATCTCTACAAAGTAGTATTTCATATAGCTGTCATCCGGTGGGGAGGAATATGATGGAGCGGAAGCGGTCGACTCCACAGGAGAGTTTTTCAGCCGAGTATTAGCGATTTTAGTGGTGGTTGCTTTGTAAGACAGCTGGGTCAGGGGCGAGGGCGGGTGAGAAGGAATTTCGTCTCATGAATCCTTCTGCTGCAATTTTTCTGGACTTTAAGGATCAAATGGAACAAATTGCGAAGGTCATAAAACAGTGTCTTACTCTCCTGAGGTTTGCTAGACCAGTTATCTTACAGTATCGCTATTACGATGTTATCTTTGACGTTTGTTCGATACAACCGTTGCCTGCAGCTGGATTGAGCAGGAGCACGAAGCATCATCCACAGAGTAAGTAGGGGATGCCAATCAAAACTACGCTTACAGGATTCTACAGTTTTAAAAGGAAGCTTTAGAGGTTTTGGTTGAGGGATGAGAAGGGAAGCAAGGGGGCACACAGATGACAGAACATTTTTATTAATAGTGTGTGAGAGGAAGTCATTTGGAATTGCTGTAAGAGTAATGTTCAGGCTAAAGCGAATTGTGCGCGGCTGCGGAAGATGCGTGCTTTGATGAGCAATCGTGAAGCGAAACTTAGACGCCAAGCAAAAATCAAGAGCAAATCGTTCGTTTTACAAGTTTTATCGATTCTATCACCAGCAGATTCAGTTATTGTCGAACGCCTTATGTATATGAGAAAAAACCGTTTTGAAATCTGGCATTGTACATCGAAGCATCCTGCGCGGTATGATTATATTTGTGAAAGCCCTTTTACAGTTTTGCTGTTCAGAGTTTTCCGTCATTCTCGGAACATCTAATATCTTAGTGTCATCTAATCGTTTGGGAAATTTTGGTCAAGTCAATCATATTGCAGTCACACATGTTATTTCAGCCTTAATAGTCTTTCGTTTTAAGCTATCATCGTCGTTTGAAAAGGCAAAAGCGTAGGCAGTTGATCAAAGAGTTCGACGAGTTGCTCGCAAAGGATCCAGAAGCTGCCAAAGAGAAGCTTGCCGAGATAGAGCATCAGCGAATATTGGTAAGTAGCTGCCAGCAGCTTGTGGGGCGAAATTGGCTTGAAGGTGGTGCAAAAGCAGAAATTCTGATTCAGCTTTGGCATCTTTGTATCTTTTTTCGGAATGCGTTCCGAAAGGAAACTTTGAAGTAAGAACGTTGAAATATAGAAATTTGCATGCAAAAGTTATGAAAAGCAGCTTTCCTGTCGAACGCATTTGCTTTCTTTCAGCAGCGTTTAACACGTTCAGTTCCTCGCCCGCTTCGAGAGTTGCTTTTACATCTGCTTCCCTTCGATTGATCATTATTGTTTTGTTTTTTTTTGAAATTTCTAAGCAGAAATGAAGTCGTCATCGGGCAGTGCACAGCCGCGGTCTTTGCCACATGCATACGTGCAAGCCTGTTAATGCAAGTGGAACACGAAAAAGTATAAAAAAGCTTCTCTAGTAAGTCTAAAATTTCCATGTTCCACCACTGAATATTTTGCAGAGCATTCAGTTATGCCTGGTTTAAACATAATTGTACAAATTGTTTGCAGGAGCGAGCAACACTGAAACATCGGAACGGCAGTAAGCGAATACAAATGCTTGCTCGGCATGCCTCCAAGGATACGAATATAAAGCGAGCACTTGAGGAGCAAATTCGTTTTGGTAGGGAACTGGTTCAGAAACACGGCGTGGAAAGTGGTTGCGATTCAGATAGTGATAACGGACAGCCTGATGGTGATAGTGCCATTAAACCACAACAGTTGCTTGAGGTTTGCGGCAGTAACTTTGATCAGTGATATTCAGTAGTGTACGCAAAGGTCACCGATTGTCCTTCATCTCCGCTCCCCTTTCACCTTCCGTCCTTTCCTCTTTCCCTACCATCCTAGCCTTGCGAGCCGAAGAACTGTAGTTAGTCTTATAAGATGATCTTCCCGACCCATGCAAATATTGGCAGACTGTGTTGCAGCATTTGATTTGGGCTAACTATAATATACTTCTTAGCACTAGGTTCAGAAATGGTCGGCTTACTTTGATATATATCGGATAAATAGGGGTGTCCCACTAACGCTTGTTTAGAGGTTTCTCGCCTCAATTACCGTATTCGTTTGGATGTAGGCCAGACTTTGAAAAGAGCCGCCCTTCATCTTGAAGAGAAGGTAGGAATCATCATTCTTCATTGGAAACATTTGATGTGATCACTGTTGACGTTTGAAATGGACGCGTATTTATGAAACGAGAAATCATTTGTAGATGCGGTGTGGCGCCTAGCTATAGTTTTATGTGCAAAGCCCCTGCAGCCGCAAAAAGTCAAGCTTCAGAAATAAAAATTCCCTCTCCATGCTTCGTGCAAGTCTTGTGGCTTCTGTTAAATGCATTGTCGTGTACGATGTTTAAAAGCTTGGGCGCAGTGGTTGTGTTTCGATTTCACATTGAAATGGATTGTTGTATTTGCAATTGGTTTTTAGCTGAGTAAATGTCAGTGTGCAAATTTTAGAGTTAGAATTTTAGAGCTGTTTCATTTTTATTTACTCTGGAGGAAGTCTTACTTATCTGCATCCGAGTTCGCTTTGCTTCTTTGAAGATTTGCGGCACTGAATTTTTGCTAAACAATGGTTGGACTGTGCTGGTAACCGTTTATGTCATCTCTGGAATATGGCAATAAGTTTTCAGAGGGCAGCTGAAATCGTGGTTCGTGAAGAAACATTTGAAACTTCAGAATCATGTCGTGTCTTGAAGATGTCCCTTAGCAAACTACGTGCAGAGCAGAAGCTGTTAAGCGAGAAAAGTGCGGCGAATGCACAGCAAACTCTTCAGGTTGGCCTGTTGTATTCCAACTGCACTTCACCCGATTGTAAGCCAAATCCGGTAATGTTTTGAAAGTGAAGTATACGAAACAGAAGGTCTAGATATACTAAGAGCTGTGCAGCTTCCCATGCTGTTTATTTATCGACAAACATCTAAGTGATGATGATATTACTTGCGTGCCAGGGCCAAAATAAATTAGGATACATAAGTTTTTCTTGGTAAACTGTCTTGTTCGGAACTTCAATAGAGTTGAATTTCTTAATAGAAGCTGCATTGTATAATGATGCATTGGATTTAATTTTTCTCCTGTTTTATAGGAGCCGCAGAGCGCAAGCAGTATTGTCAATGTCAGACAGGAAGTGCAAACAGGCAGCACAAAACTTTGGGAAGAAGACACGACGTGGGATACGGCACAGGGCTGCGTCACTACATCGAAGGGTCAGCCGCAGGAAAATACGAACTCAGCGAGGGTAGAGGGACATACTGGCGAAGATTCTGCACAACCCTTAGGGAAGAGGAAGTCGCATACTTTTGAAAAGAAGAAAAAGGTATGCGGAATTTGGCATTTAAAAAAGAATTTCTTGGAGGCGATTATGCACGTCTTGTGTACTGAAAGTGATTTTTCAAGCTGTAATCAGTTTCAAAAATTTGCTTTTGCTGTGCAGTGCATTTAAACAAATCATCATATGGACATACCTCGTTACTCGGTTGCTCATCTAAGTGGCAGCAACAGCAGCGTGTCACAAGGGCTGCTCATTCACGACGATAACATACCTTCTTCGCCTTCGCTTTCCCTGTTTCCCGAACTTGTTTTCGATTTTAAGTCTCAGCTGCATTGGCTTCTTACGATCCCATTTATTCGTCCTTCAGTTTTCCCTTTTTCTCTTCCTTTTACCCCCTTTCCAATCTTTCTTTATTTCAGGCGAGTTTCACCTAAGCTCAAAATGGGACTGTATATTGTCTCTTTAGGTGCGAAATTCACCTTTGTGTGGATATTTACTTTGTCTGTACGACTTATCTGACTGTTCTGTACTCTCTGGATGACAGAAGTTTGGGTTTGGATATCTGTTCACCAGTGCCTATCTGCAAAAGTGTTTTCAAATTTCCTTGTATCTTCTCGAGTCCTGTCACCGTCTCGAACTTTATTGTTGCGAACTTACTATTTTTTCCCATTGTTAGAACTGAAGTCAGTGTGTCAGTTGGTGCTCGTTCTGCGATTGGCGTTCTACGGGGAGCGATTTTTGACCGAGGCGAGGGGATTTCCGATGAAAAAATCAGGGAGGGTTCCGTTAACCGTTTTGAAATCTGGCATTGTACATCGAAGCATCCTGCGCGGTATGATTATATTTGTGAAAGCCCTTTTACAGTTTTGCTGTTCAGAGTTTTCCGTCATTCTCGGAACATCTAATATCTTAGTGTCATCTAATCGTTTGGGAAATTTTGGTCAAGTCAATCATATTGCAGTCACACATGTTATTTCAGCCTTAATAGTCTTTCGTTTTAAGCTATCATCGTCGTTTGAAAAGGCAAAAGCGTAGGCAGTTGATCAAAGAGTTCGACGAGTTGCTCGCAAAGGATCCAGAAGCTGCCAAAGAGAAGCTTGCCGAGATAGAGCATCAGCGAATATTGGTAAGTAGCTGCCAGCAGCTTGTGGGGCGAAATTGGCTTGAAGGTGGTGCAAAAGCAGAAATTCTGATTCAGCTTTGGCATCTTTGTATCTTTTTTCGGAATGCGTTCCGAAAGGAAACTTTGAAGTAAGAACGTTGAAATATAGAAATTTGCATGCAAAAGTTATGAAAATCAGCTTTCCTATCGAACGCATTTGCTTTCTTTCAGCAGCGTTTAACACGTTCAGTTCCTCGCCCGCTTCGAGAGTTGCTTTCACATCTGCTTCCCTTCGATTGATCATTATTGTTTTGTTTTTTTTTGAAATTTCTAAGCAGAAATGAAGTCGTCATCGGGCAGTGCACAGCCGCGGTCTTTGCCACATGCATACGTGCAAGCCTGTTAATGCAAGTGGAACACGAAAAAGTATAAAAAAGCTTCTCTAGTAAGTCTAAAATTTCCATGTTCCACCACTGAATATTTTGCAGAGCATTCAGTTATGCCTGGTTTAAACATAATTGTACAAATTGTTTGCAGGAGCGAGCAACACTGAAACATCGGAACGGCAGTAAGCGAATACAAATGCTTGCTCGGCATGCCTCCAAGGATACGAATATAAAGCGAGCACTTGAGGAGCAAATTCGTTTTGGTAGGGAACTGGTTCAGAAACACGGCGTGGAAAGTGGTTGCGATTCAGATAGTGATAACGGACAGCCTGATGGTGATAGTGCCATTAAACCACAACAGTTGCTTGAGGTTTGCGGCAGTAACTTTGATCAGTGATATTCAGTAGTGTACGCAAAGGTCACCGATTGCCCTTCATCTCCGCTCCCCTTTCACCTTCCGTCCTTTCCTCTTTCCCTACCATCCTAGCCTTGCGAGCCGAAGAACTGTAGTTAGTCTTATAAGATGATCTTCCCGACCCATGCAAATATTGGCAGACTGTGTTGCAGCATTTGATTTGGGCTAACTATAATATACTTCTTAGCACTAGGTTCAGAAATGGTCGGCTTACTTTGATATATATCGGATAAATAGGGGTGTCCCACTAACGCTTGTTTAGAGGTTTCTCGCCTCAATTACCGTATTCGTTTGGATGTAGGCCAGACTTTGAAAAGAGCCGCCCTTCATCTTGAAGAGAAGGTAGGAATCATCATTCTTCATTGGAAACATTTGATGTGATCACTGTTGACGTTTGAAATGGACGCGTATTTATGAAACGAGAAATCATTTGTAGATGCGGTGTGGCGCCTAGCTATAGTTTTATGTGCAAAGCCCCTGCAGCCGCAAAAAGTCAAGCTTCAGAAATAAAAATTCCCTCTCCATGCTTCGTGCAAGTCTTGTGGCTTCTGTTAAATGCATTGTCGTGTACGATGTTTAAAAGCTTGGGCGCAGTGGTTGTGTTTCGATTTCACATTGAAATGGATTGTTGTATTTGCAATTGGTTTTTAGCTGAGTAAATGTCAGTGTGCAAATTTTAGAGTTAGAATTTTAGAGCTGTTTCATTTTTATTTACTCTGGAGGAAGTCTTACTTATCTGCATCCGAGTTCGCTTTGCTTCTTTGAAGATTTGCGGCACTGAATTTTTGCTAAACAATGGTTGGACTGTGCTGGTAACCGTTTATGTCATCTCTGGAATATGGCAATAAGTTTTCAGAGGGCAGCTGAAATCGTGGTTCGTGAAGAAACATTTGAAACTTCAGAATCATGTCGTGTCTTGAAGATGTCCCTTAGCAAACTACGTGCAGAGCAGAAGCTGTTAAGCGAGAAAAGTGCGGCGAATGCACAGCAAACTCTTCAGGTTGGCCTGTTGTATTCCAACTGCACTTCACCCGATTGTAAGCCAAATCCGGTAATGTTTTGAAAGTGAAGTATACGAAACAGAAGGTCTAGATATACTAAGAGCTGTGCAGCTTCCCATGCTGTTTATTTATCGACAGACATCTAAGTGATGATGATATTACTTGCGTGCCAGGGCCAAAATAAATTAGGATACATAAGTTTTTCTTGGTAAACTGTCTTGTTCGGAACTTCAATAGAGTTGAATTTCTTAATAGAAGCTGCATTGTATAATGATGCATTGGATTTAATTTTTCTCCTGTTTTATAGGAGCCGCAGAGCGCAAGCAGTATTGTCAATGTCAGACAGGAAGTGCAAACAGGCAGCACAAAACTTTGGGAAGAAGACACGACGTGGGATACGGCACAGGGCTGCGTCACTACATCGAAGGGTCAGCCGCAGGAAAATACGAACTCAGCGAGGGTAGAGGGACATACTGGCGAAGATTCTGCACAACCCTTAGGGAAGAGGAAGTCGCATACTTTTGAAAAGAAGAAAAAGGTATGCGGAATTTGGCATTTAAAAAAGAATTTCTTGGAGGCGATTATGCACGTCTTGTGTACTGAAAGTGATTTTTCAAGCTGTAATCAGTTTCAAAAATTTGCTTTTGCTGTGCAGTGCATTTAAACAAATCATCATATGGACATACCTCGTTACTCGGTTGCTCATCTAAGTGGCAGCAACAGCAGCGTGTCACAAGGGCTGCTCATTCACGACGATAACATACCTTCTTCGCCTTCGCTTTCCCTGTTTCCCGAACTTGTTTTCGATTTTAAGTCTCAGCTGCATTGGCTTCTTACGATCCCATTTATTCGTCCTTCAGTTTTCCCTTTTTCTCTTCCTTTTACCCCCTTTCCAATCTTTCTTTATTTCAGGCGAGTTTCACCTAAGCTCAAAATGGGACTGTATATTGTCTCTTTAGGTGCGAAATTCACCTTTGTGTGGATATTTACTTTGTCTGTACGACTTATCTGACTGTTCTGTACTCTCTGGATGACAGAAGTTTGGGTTTGGATATCTGTTCACCAGTGCCTATCTGCAAAAGTGTTTTCAAATTTCCTTGTATCTTCTCGAGTCCTGTCACCGTCTCGAACTTTATTGTTGCGAACTTACTATTTTTTCCCATTGTTAGAACTGAAGTCAGTGTGTCAGTTGGTGCTCGTTCTGCGATTGGCGTTCTACGGGGAGCGATTTTTGACCGAGGCGAGGGGATTTCCGATGAAAAAATCAGGGAGGGTTCCGTT
>JPKZ01003130.1:962055-987208 GCA_000803305.1 Toxocara canis
TGAGTCCATCGAACAATGATTTGGCCGGCAGAGCGAGCAGTTTAGCTAGAAGGGCACAAAAGGAAATTGCCTAAAAGAATGAAAGCTTATCACTTACAGGAATCAGCAGCAATTCCATCGACGAGTAGTTTGATCGGAGAGAGAGACCTTGTCGAAAAAGTCGTGAAAGGATTCGCCGAATGAGTACCCGCTCGGAGAGCGCTTGGGAGGGGGGCGGTGACCCAGATGAAAAAAGGCCTGTAATTGCTTTCCGCGGAAGAATGACGACCCCGTGGAATACCGCTTGCTAGTAATTATTTCGCCTCGCCTTGTAAAGCCTCTGCTTTCAGAAGAAAAAAATGAAATCAAATGAAACATCTGCGGATGTGGAGGAACTCTTCACGAACTTCGAACAGCGGCTCATCGAATCCACTTGCAAGGTACGCTTGCTGCTTTCGCTCTTCAAAACAGTCTCCAGTGGTTGCTGATTTCAGTTTCATTTCGTTAGTACTGAACGCTATGAATTGCTCTTTCTCGTTTTTGGATATTGACGTTTTTTATTTATTTTTTCTAAACGAGAAGTGGTCTGTGTTCTACTAGCGTTTGCACGGTGATCGCTGCACTATGGTGTTCGCCATTTGAAACTTTTCATAGAATATCTTAGCTGCGGAATTTTGTAAAATGCAGAATGTTTCCAGAAGTCTGGCGTGCTTTCTCGTGTTTCATCTTTTATCTTCCAAATTGTTGTGACTGCTTGGAATATGTTTTCGGTATTGGATTGCCGAAGATCTTCACGTGAGTGAAGAATCTTCACGTTTATATATTTAGTTGAGGCTTTCTTTATGGTTTCTGATATGGCTTCAGGAGGCCGAATTAATCCGATCGGCTGTGATGAGTGATGGACGACCACCAGATGACAGCATAACACCAGATAAGGATCAGATGGAAGATTGTGCCAGCGGTCAGGCAGATGACGTTGAAGCAGGTGAAGTACTGTGGAGCTTAACTGTGATTTCGGTTGGAGATGCTGTCTCTCTCTGTTGAATATTAGTGGGTGTCCATAACACATCAGCTTCTCCTCCCTTTATCTTCTTCGCTACCCCCACCAGTTCTTGAATTTTTTTAGCTCCTTGATGTTTTAATTCGCGAACCGTCGTCTTGAAGCCGTATTTTCTTGGTCACTGTTTCAGTGCCAAAATTTCGTTAATCACGTTTTTCGGGCAAGGGAAGCTTAAAGCTATGGAGTGACCTGCAAGTAAGGTTTTCGAAAAATCGCAAGTGCTGAAGGCGCTGAAAATTTTGCAGTTTCTATTGATTTTTCCTCAAACATTTTTGTATTTTTCAGTTGTTTTATTTACTATGTTTGTGGGCTCGCTTACTGCAGCTTACTTCCCAGCAGTCCTGAAACTTGCAAAGTACCCGCCTTGCTCTTCCAAATGGGGAGGTGGAAGGGAAGGAGCTACTTATCTATGGCACGTATTCAACGCGCAAGAAATAGAGCCTTCTTTGAGTGGTTGGATAAAGCGACTAGTCTCATTCCTTTTTCATAATTCTTTACCTGTCATCTTCCGGCCATTGTTTATTTATTCATCTGCTTGTTTTCATTTGAGCAGCTTTAATGACTTTTTTGATATGTGAATAGCGTCTTAGAGAGTTGTCGTATTTTTAGTTGTTATCTGTTCTGATCTAGTGAGGTAGTTATTTTGACATTTTAACTGGGGCGGTTTCCTGCTAAGCAAATGAAGCATTTCGGCACTTTCGAACTTATTGAAGTTGCTTTTTCACAAAGCTCATTATAGCCTAAATTAAGGATTGTCAGCTTTAGGTCAAATCACTGTCAAGGGCGTTCTTCGAAATCCAGAAGACAGTGTTTGGTACAAAAATAATCACTAGAAGGAGGGCGAGATGAAGAGTGAGATGGGCTAAGAAAGATTAACACTTGTTGGTTTTACTTGCTCCAGTTTGCAGTAGTTGACTGTATTTCGATAGGAATTACTGGTTTGCAGCAGGAAGCATGTGTGCGGTGAGAGCAGTGATAAAGAAAGCAGAGGAAGACGAGGAAAAGGTTCCTGAAGAGGTTGATATATCGTTGGATCCAAGACACTTTCTGAAAGCAGAGACGGGAGCGATTACACAAATATCGGCTGATATCATGGACAGAGTCAACGAGTTTGATGGTTACTTTTTAAAGGATATCGTTGATGTTTCGTGGAGGTTTGTTGTCACTAAAATAGGTTCTTCTATTCCTATTTGTTAGTTTTCACAAATTGTAGGACAGTCGATAATGGGCATAGTGGAGCACGGTAGTTTCCGGTTACGAGCCATCTTTGTGCTTTTTTTTCGTATCCTATTGGGTTCAAGATTCGAATGAAGCTGTTTTCCAAGGTTTGTTATCTCAACCTTCTGCTGTAGACCTTCATGTAAATGAGCTATCCTGTAACAGGCTAATGGCCCATTTTTTCACACTTCGGATGAGTTTTGTTGTTAAATGGCAGGTTCGGCAAGTCGTTTTCGAAGACAATGTTTTAATTGCAGCAGAAGCTGAGCAAGAGGTACTGGTTGCTGCAGCGTTTGAGGACGATGATGTAATTGGCGACTTTGAGGCGGAGAAAGCTGCTTTCGAGGAACGAGAGAAACCCAAAGATCTCGATCTCAATTTACAAGGCTGGGGATCATGGGCGGGGCCTGGAATTGCTCCTAAAAAGAAGAACAGGTGAGAAAACCTGATTTTTTTTTCACTTGTAAAGCACACAATGCCTGGAGTCCAAGGGGGTCTAAACATGAAACCTGTGCACTTATTTATCCTCATTTCTTCACGAGTCCTTGAACTTCTTCAGTCGCTTTCTTCCTTTTACAGGCGTGTAAAAGTTGGTTTCACTGAGACTTCTGAAACCTATGCTGTTATGAACTCAGGTACTCAGACGAGGTTTTTCATGTGGATGCACCGCTAGCCAAATGGCCCAAGTCGGTTATTTGACAAAGGAATGTCGCGACAGTTGTGCGTTTGTGAATTTTTCCTAAGAATTAAGGGCAGTTATTCAAAAAACGTGTTCCACTCTCTGTTGAATATTAGTGGGTGTCCATAACACATCAGCTTCTCCTCCCTTTATCTTCTTCGCTACCCCCACCAGTTCTTGAATTTTTTTAGCTCCTTGATGTTTTAATTCGCGAACCGTCGTCTTGAAGCCGTATTTTCTTGGTCACTGTTTCAGTGCCAAAATTTCGTTAATCACGTTTTTCGGGCAAGGGAAGCTTAAAGCTATGGAGTGACCTGCAAGTAAGGTTTTCGAAAAATCGCAAGTGCTGAAGGCGCTGAAAATTTTGCATTTTCTATTGATTTTTCCTCAAACATTTTTGTATTTTTCAGTTGTTTTATTTACTATGTTTGTGGGCTCGCTTACTGCAGCTTACTTCCCAGCAGTCCTGAAACTTGCAAAGTACCCGCCTTGCTCTTCCAAATGGGGAGGTGGAAGGGAAGGAGCTACTTATCTATGGCACGTATTCAACGCGCAAGAAATAGAGCCTTCTTTGAGTGGTTGGATAAAGCGACTAGTCTCATTCCTTTTTCATAATTCTTTACCTGTCATCTTCCGGCCATTGTTTATTTATTCATCTGCTTGTTTTCATTTGAGCAGCTTTAATGACTTTTTTGATATGTGAATAGCGTCTTAGAGAGTTGTCGTATTTTTAGTTGTTATCTGTTCTGATCTAGTGAGGTAGTTATTTTGACATTTTAACTGGGGCGGTTTCCTGCTAAGCAAATGAAGCATTTCGGCACTTTCGAACTTATTGAAGTTGCTTTTTCACAAAGCTCATTATAGCCTAAATTAAGGATTGTCAGCTTTAGGTCAAATCACTGTCAAGGGCGTTCTTCGAAATCCAGAAGACAGTGTTTGGTACAAAAATAATCACTAGAAGGAGGGCGAGATGAAGAGTGAGATGGGCTAAGAAAGATTAACACTTGTTGGTTTTACTTGCTCCAGTTTGCAGTAGTTGACTGTATTTCGATAGGAATTACTGGTTTGCAGCAGGAAGCATGTGTGCGGTGAGAGCAGTGATAAAGAAAGCAGAGGAAGACGAGGAAAAGGTTCCTGAAGAGGTTGATATATCGTTGGATCCAAGACACTTTCTGAAAGCAGAGACGGGAGCGATTACACAAATATCGGCTGATATCATGGACAGAGTCAACGAGTTTGATGGTTACTTTTTAAAGGATATCGTTGATGTTTCGTGGAGGTTTGTTGTCACTAAAATAGGTTCTTCTATTCCTATTTGTTAGTTTTCACAAATTGTAGGACAGTCGATAATGGGCATAGTGGAGCACGGTAGTTTCCGGTTACGAGCCATCTTTGTGCTTTTTTTTCGTATCCTATTGGGTTCAAGATTCGAATGAAGCTGTTTTCCAAGGTTTGTTATCTCAACCTTCTGCTGTAGACCTTCATGTAAATGAGCTATCCTGTAACAGGCTATTGGCCCATTTTTTCACACTTCGGATGAGTTTTGTTGTTAAATGGCAGGTTCGGCAAGTCGTTTTCGAAGACAATGTTTTAATTGCAGCAGAAGCTGAGCAAGAGGTACTGGTTGCTGCAGCGTTTGAGGACGATGATGTAATTGGCGACTTTGAGGCGGAGAAAGCTGCTTTCGAGGAACGAGAGAAACCCAAAGATCTCGATCTCAATTTACAAGGCTGGGGATCATGGGCGGGGCCTGGAATTGCTCCTAAAAAGAAGAACAGGTGAGAAAACCTGATTTTTTTTTCACTTGTAAAGCACACAATGCCTGGAGTCCAAGGGGGTCTAAACATGAAACCTGTGCACTTATTTATCCTCATTTCTTCACGAGTCCTTGAACTTCTTCAGTCGCTTTCTTCCTTTTACAGGCGTGTAAAAGTTGGTTTCACTGAGACTTCTGAAACCTATGCTGTTATGAACTCAGGTACTCAGACGAGGTTTTTCATGTGGATGCACCGCTAGCCAAATGGCCCAAGTCGGTTATTTGACAAAGGAATGTCGCGACAGTTGTGCGTTTGTGAATTTTTCCTAAGAATTAAGGGCAGTTATTCAAAAAACGTGTTCCAATATTTCAGGTTTATAATCAAGGCAAAGGGAAATAAACGGAAGGATCGAGGTCGTCATGGTCTGATAATATCGGAAGCGGTCGATAGTTCCATTGACAAAATTCAGCCGCGTTCGGTGAGCGTTTAGATAAACCGTACTAGCCGTTTTGACATTTTCATTTGAGTTTCGTTTCTGCGATTCCTTTCTTTGATGCTTCAAGGAAAGGATGGATGCTGATAAGAATGTTGTTCCATCTCACTTTTACTTCCCCGAAATGTGTTGGTTGCTGAGATTCGCAGATTTCAGCACGGGTGCTGAAATCTGCGAATCTCAGCAACACGTCCCAAATCAATGCCCCAAAAAGAACCTTTTTCAACGCCAAATATGATCTTTGTTAGAATTGCTTCATCCTTTTCTGTTTTCTTGAAACCTCATTTCTTTCCTTATGGTTTTGCTTTTGAGTTGCAGTCTCGAGAAAGCTTTTTTGGCTTTCACTTCTGACGTTGTTTTCTATCTGATTTAAGGCTTTCTGTCTGTAATGGGCCCCAAATTGAGAAATGAGATTTATTCCTTGTTGATGTCATGCTGTCATTTGTTTTGGCTGAGTGTTTGTGATTAGGATGTTGTCAAAATGATTGCTTTTAACCTTCCAGCTGACTCCTTTTCGATATAAAAGGGGGTGAGGAGTGATGGTGATAAAATGCGCTTACTACAGTGATTCTGGGATATCCCAGCTTTATTTCTACTGAGATTCAAACATTTTCTAACCTTCCATAAATTGTAACACTTTGTCACTCATGGTGCAGACAAGCGGTGTTCTTCCACGGAGCTTCATTCTTCAGGAAAATGTTTGAGGCCACCACTTTTGAAAACATTCTGCAAAGCTACTTCTAGAGCAACATCACTCCGTTTCAAGTGCAGTTATTGTCTTCGTTAAGTTAGTTATCCGGCGTTATATAGGATCGGCCAAAGACTCAATGAGCAACATGTTGTTCCTGTTTTTTTCATGTGCCATTCCCGTATACGACGGTAGAAGATTACGAAGCTGTAGTGCGACAGCCGCTGGGCAAAGAGTGGAATCCACAGAGGATCCACCAAAAACTCATTAAACCTGCAGTGCTTACTCGGGTATGCGTTCGGTTTCTTTGATGTACACCTGACTTCTTTTATTTTTCTTCATAAATTCAGTTGTTAGTTTTCTTATGACACTTAAGTTTCTGTTTCTTCTGCTTTTTACCGAGAACATCTCGAGAGGAAACGTGGATTAAGGTTGTTGATTTTGCACAAAAAATGGAGGGTTTTTATGAGAACAAATTTCGGGTTGATGCATTTCGTGCTTCTCACAAAACGTGTGCTTTCCATGTGAATTTGGACAGTAAGCAAGGCGAATATGGTTCGTATTGTGAGAAAGTTTGTGCATGTTTTTGTGATGGTTTTTTATGTCTTAGATGGCATTGTTTTCAGGCCGGAAGGATAATCAAACCGCTGGACAAAGAGGAGACGTTGAAGGGACATATTAAGGATGCATCGGATGAAGAAAGTTGATCCGTTGTAAACTTTACCTCGTACTCTAGATTCATTCACATGCACTTTAAAGTGGAATGTAACTGTTTGCCAAGGCTTGTAGTTGCCCAGTGCATATAGAAATGGAACGGCGAAGATTTGGGCAAATTTGGGTTTGCTTAAGGAGACAGATATAGAGATAGTGCCTTTTATGGAGTCCATAAAATGCTTTGTGAATGAGCTTCACTGATAATTTAAAGACTGCCGCGATTGCACAGCAACCAGTTGTCATGATTTCATGGTGGAAATTCAAAAGGAGCAGCTTTTTGTATTTCTTTGAATAGCACATCATAGTCGTTTTCCTTATTTTTTATTTGGGCATGGCGAAGAGGCCTTCCGTTCTTTCGAATATCCAAGAACACCTATTTAAGAATATCGTCTATTCAAAAGATCTCATGAAGATATGTTATTACTTGTATTGACGTTCACAACGGAGATTGCCTCTGATATATTGGTAAATATTTGCGCATAGCATCAGTGGCAACTTTTAAGCAAGAAATTGTTTGTATGTTCTTGTTAGCGTTAGCCCACAGTGGAATGTTTTAGTGCTCTGCAATAACGACTAGCTTTTCTGGCCGATTCTGTTGGAATGGTGTTGGACTGTTTGGATTGGAAACACACCGCGTTATTTTCATTTAATCTTTCGTTCAAAAAGTATCTTTGGATGTTTGTGTGGAAATCAGTCAATATCAGCTGATTTGAAATTTTAAAAAACCTTAAGTGTTCTTCGTCCGAAAAGAAAACAGTTCTTCAAAATTGAAATTTGCAAAATTAAGTATTGCCTCTTGTTGAGACCAACCAGATGTTTTTCATGTTCTTGTAAATTGTGCGACAGTTTCTTTTGCTCACTTTGTTGATTTTTTACTCAAATGCAGGTTTTGGATTAAATAGTTTGTTGTTATTTTAGCGAAGTAATGAATTTTACATATTCACTGCTTCTTGCTGCAAGCTGGGCTGGTTCTGCGGTTGGCCGCTCAGCCTTTAGTTGTTAATAGGCACATTGTTTACCCCATTTATGACGAAAGGGGAATGCATAGCGTTTACGGTAGTTACGGTTAGTCGTCGTTTTTGTCGAAAACAGCACCGACAATACATAGCGCTGTTTGTCCATGAAACGTGGACGGCATGAGTAATGCAAATGACATCTTTTTTTAAAAGCAGCAGTGTTGATGCTTTTCTTCGGGAAGTAAGAAATATGCTGTGCATTTTGAGCCTGCAAAAATATCGATGTGTTTATTGTGCTCTAGCGAAAAGTTTCGGTTTGATACGGATACTATACCTTAACGTCTTACTTTGCACTATGGTACAGATTGTATGAATACTTTTGGTGCAAGTAATGCAGCATGTTCTCAAAATGTTCAACCGTGTATTGCGACAGCAGAAATACAGCTACAGGTGTTTTGCACCAACAATACTGCATCTTGCCTGCAAAGGCAGCGATTGCATTTGTACTTTGCGAAACGTGCGGTGTCGGGACTCTCATCGCGAAACGAGAAAAGAGCTGCGGGTTTTTGCATGAAGAAATTTAGTAACGATTACTACACGAATTTATGCTAATTACGAAAACAAAGTGCAAGGTGTGATTCAGTTTCGGTCCCAGCGGCTCGTGTCAGCATAAAAGGAACACTGAATACACTGGCACCATCTAGGGTTTGGTGAATAAAAAAGTGTATGAGACAGCTTACGCAGGAGGCGCTCCTGCTATTGCGGCTTACAAAATAAAGGGATCTGGCGATGTCAAAACAAAAATGACAAAGAAATCCTCTTTATGACTGCACTGAATACACTGGCACCATCTAGGGTTTGGTGAATAAAAAAGTGTATGAGACAGCTTACTCGGAGGCGCTCCTGCTATTGCGGCTTACAAAATAAAGGGATCTGGCGATGTCAAAACAAAAATGACAAAGAAATCCTCTTTATGACTGGGTTTTGCTATACTCAGACAGGTATATAAGCTACAACGAATGCTTCTTACGTCAGTTTTATCGTGAGATTTCAACAGTCGGGAAGTGGGTGTCGATTTCACCGATTATTTGTGCAACAGTGGTTAAACCTTCCATAGTGTGCGCAGTTGTTCAATTTTAGCTGTTGTGTTATGCGCTCTTGGCCTGAGAGAGGCGACGGAGAAACTACACATATGGGCGCATCCAGTGTCGCGACTACCGGCGAAGTTTGAGCTTATAGAAATTTGAGTGGCGGAAATATTGAGGTAAATATTGAAAATGCAAAGGAGCGTCGAATGTGCATTGAGAAGTTCCGGTGACTAAGGCGTGAGAAAAACTGGGGGCAAAAACGCATCCGGAGACCTTCAGGAATGGATATCGTTATTCAAAAGGGATTCGTCATGTAAATTATGATGTCAGCAGAAGGGTAAGCCCACTTAGCGTATAAAAGAGGAGAGCAGGAGGCTAAGAAAGAGTCGTCTTTCGGAAGTTACGAGGCAGCGTGGAATATTGTTGTGACTTGTTTTATCATTAGACTCGTGTTGTTCTAATTTTCTTTCCACGCAAGTCATCCCTTCACTTGCTACGTGAATACTACAGTACCACTTTCTCATTATGCAGGCATATCTTTCGAGCTTTCGTAGTGTTTATCTAAAAGTCGCTTGTTTCGTGCGAGAAAAATTTCTCTTGATTCCTATTTATAATTATATCAGTGTGGTTATCTCGGAAAGGGGTATGAAAGACACAGAAATGAATCTTAGTGCTCGCTCGAGATTTTTGATTTGTTTCGCTTGGGATAGGTCAAATCACGAACGGTGGCTATGCTTGTTTACTTTAGTTGCGCGGAAATTCACTTTATATCTTTAGGAGAAGTTACTTCTTATGTAGTGTTGGTTTTACGTTATCACTCCTTCGCTCACTCATTGGATTGTATTGTTCAGTGTCAGCTTTCGTGCGTCATTATACTTTGCGCATGCGATACGTCAACTAAGGGTTTAATTACCCAAGTTTGAGTTGCGGCAGACGGTATCGATCAAGACAGTTGCGATATTTCTCGTGGGTGCACCAACTTTGCGGGTGCGAACAAACGAGAGTGATTCGTAAAGACGCGTGTTACGGAGTGCTCTGGGCAACTATCCAAAATTAGCTGAGCGACTCGCAGCAGCAGTAGCAGCAGTGGATGTGGTAACGGTAGCGGCAGCAGAAGTGGGGCAGCGGCAACATCAGAGGCGGAAACAACAGCAGCAACAAATCTCAAGAACGAAAACCCCTCAACGGCATTTGGAACCGACCAACCCATACACGAAGTGCGTCTGAACAGGAAGCGGCCACGGCGGATCGCCTACTGGAAGAGCAGAAGTGACGACTATCGAGGGCAAAAACCGGGAACGCGACTAGGAAAGCAAGCGGTTGTTTTGTGCCAATTATATTTTTTGTTTCTGTCCTGACCTTTAGTGATTCGCCATATTGCTGACCTTCTTCCCATATAGGAGGTCTTCACATGCGGCTGTATTTCGCTTCGCCGTACTGACACTCAGCATGGCACAGTTAGTGTGCCGTAGGACGGTGCATTACTTGTACGAAATGGAGGTTATTCGCATTACATGGAACACAAATAGTTTGGAGAAAAGTGAGAGATTTGGCGAGCACGGCACACTCTTTGATTTGAGGCATCATTTAGTCGACCAAATCGAGTAACTTCACGTTTCCGCTAAGCCGGAAACCGGAAATCAGTGCCGTTATCGTTGCTTTGGATGTGCAAAATAACTCATCACCTCTCAATTCGATTGCGTGAGCGTCATATGGGTTTTTGAAAGGGGTAATCTGCTTGCACACTGCTGCACGCGTTGTGTTGTGAATGTAGTGGTTGCGTGCTTGGCTAGTGGCATGCTTGGGTTCGTTCAATGCGTCGTCGTCTGTAACCAATTTGACATCACCTTATATGTAACAAGAAAGAGTAATTAAACGTTTTACATCGTCAAAAATTGTCGCTTGCTGCTCCTGATTTTGCTTTTCTCGAGCGCTTGTAAAGGCGAATGGTGCGGCTTCCCACTCCTGGATAAGAATGTTATATTTTTGTGTTAGATATCCTTGAGAGTGATTACTGCTTGTTGTGAACGTAGTCTCAAAATGCCAATGCACGGATGAGTAGCGGATGCAAATGGGTTTTTAAAGTTAGTTTAGCTAATCGCTGTAGTGAATTGTACTGGATGGCATATATCAAGTATTTCTTATGGATTCCATATTACTGTGAGACGGATCATCAAATCTATGAAATTTATATGTCCAAACTGGTGAAACAACCGGAATAAATGATTCAAAAATAGACTCGTAGCGTGATGACACACCGCTTTTCTTAGGGTTGGCCTTTCTAATATAGTACATAATTTCAGATAACGTTCTTTCCAAACCTTGACGGAACGAAAACCGAGAATAAATAAACCTATGAGGAACGTGCTAGGACAAACATAAAAATCATGACGATGTTCTGTAGAGCTACGAGTGTAACACGGTTCTGATCGGTTATTCTCAGAGTTAGGCTTCACAGCCAGCAAAGGCGAGAGAAATTTGCAAGTATAAGGCGAGTGTCATGTATGTAAAGCGATAAGGCGCACAGAAATATGGTGTATCTTAAAATGGTGCGAACCTTTAGAGCATGCTGAGGTAAGTACGCGCTGACTGAAATGTTCGAATAGCCACAGTCCCAAGCTTGTTTGGTCGCATTATTTAGTGTAGCGTTGCGCCAAAGTATTAAGTAACACTGTAGCGTAAAACTATTTTCTATAGGAAGCGAGGAACTTTTATGGACATCCCTACGTTGTCGAGTTGAAACACTTTTTTGTATTGCTCTGGCGACCAGTTGTTAAGAAGCAATTGTGGCATTATACGGCCCGGAAATCACTTAAACGTTTTTCAGCCATCCGCTCTCATGCGCTTCAATAGTGGCTGATGACAACCTTCGTTTTGGGACGCCCGTACGGACGCTATGTTTCAATGACGATACTGGCGCACAACGTCGCATGCACCCGGTCGAGTTCCACTGTTCCCTCATAAAAACGTTTCTTGCACGAAACACTTTCACCTAGTGCTTTAACATCCCTCTGCTGCGGGTCCTGCTAAAATCTTTCACCAAGAGCTGTGTAGGTTAGAATAGAGTAGTCATGGATTTGGTGATATCCTGCATTGTTTATTTGACCTGTCAACCATTCCAGCTTCTAGAGTCAGAGTTTCCTAAAGGAAGATTACTTTGCGGTGAAGACTTCCTTAAAAGAGCAAGTCGGAGTAAAATAACTGAACTTTTCGATTGTTCTGTTCTGGGTGCTAAATAAAAATTCATGCGACTGAGCAGCCGAGGACGATTCGCCATATTTGTAGAGGAAGGTACAGAACCGAGAAAGCAGCATACGTTGTGTGCTGTCTGTGCACATGTCATATACTATCGGCGTTTTACTTTGTTCGCTGTTCACGATTGCATAACATGGTCGTTGTACGCGCTAAATCAATTGAAACGGTTCAAGTCGTAGAAAACAGCAATCGAGAGCTCCCATTTGAAGCCATACGTAGAGACTGTGCTCATATCGTGAGTGCATGCAGAGAACAGTATTTTGAATTCCAATAGTGTATAATAACATAGGTTTTGCTTTAAGAACAGTCTTTTTTTTCACTAAATACAACGAATCTGTAGTTTAGGTCACAGTACGTGGTTCATCCTAAAAGCCAATATGTGGTCTCGTTTGACCGACTTTAATTTGTTACATTGAATTAGGACGCCCGATGATCCAACTCGCTGGAGCCTAACTGAGCAAGCCCCACTGAAGGAACTATCGTCGAAAAGTTTCATAAATACGGGTGCAGAACTAAGCGAGAAGGACGGATCCGAAAGTTCAAAGCAACTGATACTGGTAGTATTCCCGTCTAGAAATAATCCGAAAATGTTTTCAAGACTTATGCTTCTTTTCATATTTTCGACATTCTTATGTAATAAGCTCATTCGTTCGTAAGTGCAAATAGTAAACGGTCAACTGTATAACTATAAAAGCATTAAAAACAAATATTAACGTCTTGTCATGATGAGCGGAAAATGTACTTCAGGCATTCGAGATAAAGTTGAGAGGGAAATGTGGCTCATGTTATATGGATTCTAAGTGCTATTACGATAGTTTTGTGGGCACTGTTCCCTCTTTCTCTCTCTAGTTCTTTCTCTTTCGCTCTTCAGCCGAGCAAAAACCAACTTAGTGAAAATATATCATGTCGACATGTAATGTTTTATGTGATACATTCAGCACACTATGCATGTAGAATCGATAATGAGTCAATCTTCTGCATATGACTTCTTTAAAATCGTTGTGAGTTTGTGTTGATAATGCCGCCTCCATATAATGTGTTATGGTTGCTGTTTAACTTTTCGAACATTTAAATACAGAATGAGGGAACCCATCTGGCCTACGGAAGGCTGAGATAGTGGCGGTCACACTTTTGCACTTAGAGCACCAACACTTTGAAGTTATGAGTGTTTTTAAAAGAGGACGACTTTGGAAAGCAACGGAATCTGGAGCACTGCTTTCGTTAGAGTGTACGTAGGTGCGGCTTTTTAGTTTCACACGGCAAAGTTTGTTCTTCAAACGGATTTATGAAATTGACGATGTGTATCGTATTTCGTTGAATAAAATGTCAGCCTCCCCAGAAGTCAGAAAAACATTTTTTTTCTTACATTGAACTTCGGCATATCAAATAAAATTGGCTGTCAATCAATGTGTTGCGAAGAATTTGCGAGATAAATTGTGGATGCAGTTGGTGAGCCAATAGGAGAGAAGAGGTCGTTAAATGGAGTTTTGAGGCGAATAAGGTGTGCGCTGTGTTGAGCGGTTATGTCGCTAACGAAAAAGGATTCCATCCAAAACTGTCAATGCTCACATTATCGTAACACATTACGATGGCCGCAAACCACCTACCGACAACACACCACCCTCCCAACGCAGCAATCGTGTTTCGGCACTTTGCTTACCCTACTCCCTATTTGCGGAGAGAATCAGAGCAATTGACCGTCAATAGAACGATCACTTGCCAACGGAACATGGAAAGATACAAAATTTTGGCGAGAATGCATACGTCAATGGACGATGGGAAGAGCAGAGATAAAAGAAAACATTGCAAGGGATAGCAGAGAGACTGTGTATGCCGAAAGCGATAGAGGTATGCTGATGAGGGGATGCATGCATCAATGTAGGGTTAACACACAGTTTCGCAGGCTCACTTCTCAAAAAGGAATCATCATCATGTGTTTGTTTGCCTTCCGCATGCAGATGGCTGGTGTGCGAATATCTATCGTAAAATGTGGCCGCGTGCTAACATCACCACCAGAGCGGCCTTATGTTGTCTGCCGGTTGTGCAATTTTGTTCCTGTCACAGTCGTCATTTCGTCCACTCGACGGTAGAACCAACTGGAGTGACATCAAGCAACATAAAGCCCGTTTAAATTCATATCCGCTTCTTTCGAACCTTGAACATAATGAAATGAATCAAAACAGTTTCCATCAGTAAGTGCCACCTAAAAGCGGTGGGCATTTTGTCTGATTTTACCTGCTTGATGGAATGATTTTTGTGTAGTTAGGGAAACTCTAGACTCTGACGGACAAAGCATTCTGCATTTTTGAAAGTATATGTGAAGGGTGTTGGAAACCATAATAAGCGTATTTTATCAAACGGAACAGTAGAGCGCCAATATCAGCACTAGAACTTACTGCAGTGCATCACTGTTTCCGTGTAGTTCATATCACATCCAAGTGTATAGTCAAAAAGTGTGCCGACGTGCTCGTCGTTTTTTTTTCGGACTAACTAAACAAAATATGCTAACGATATTTGTTAGCACTTCTTGTCGTATTTAACGTTTTTGTTTCATTTCCAATTGAACATTTTTGCGATGTCGGGTCGCTGTTTGCGCATGCGCCTATTGAACGGAATGTGTGATAGGCAAGCTTTTTGGTAATGTTTTGTACTCGCGCGACAGCTTCTAAGTTTTCCCTCGTTCATATTGCTGAACGCGTTATTCAATTTCTGTAACCATTCAGTAGAAACAAACCGGAACGGCATACAATATTCTTTTGTGGAAATGATAAATGATAAGAAGAAGCGTGTCTAAAGGCGTAATTGTGGAAGAGCATGTTTGCGTCTTCAGATGCTCAAGCAGTATGCGAGGTGCTCAACTGCGAAGTGCGATCTGCTAAAAAAAAAAATAATTTAATGAAGAATGAGTGAAATACTAACTACAGCCTAGAGTGAGCGAATCTGAGGGACGTGTGTGGAATTGATAGGGGAGGTATTGCAGGACAGAAATTGTACCCACGTTGGGATTGACTCAATTCAATATTTTATAAATTTTGTTCGGAAGTATCAGTTGCAAAATACGGTATTTTGTGTGGTTATCCTCTCCCCCCACCCTTTAACATTTTTCAATTTTACTTGATCAATTTTTACTGTTTAAATCTAAAGAGGCTCTGAAATGATCACGGTCAAAGAGAGGTAAGCAAAGCCTTTTTAGATTCAAGACAAAAAAAAAAAGCTACTGCGAAAACTCGCTAGTTTCAACTATCGACTACTTCACTTCATCGTCGCGCTTTTCGTTCGATCTATTGTTATGGCTGTGCGGCGACCATATTTGTGCTCTCAATAGGATTGTGATCACGATGCAGTTGCGTATTCGCGAGGGAAATTTGTTTAAGTGCGTCGCAATGTCACACTGATCACGACTTATGACTATCAGAGTAGTCATTCGGAGTACTTTTTCACATGTTGCCCTCTAAAAATTGTTTCCCCGACGATGAGGCAGTTAATCTGTGCAGGTGTTTGCCGAGAAGAGTCAACGTAAATGCATGGCAACCAATTCAGCGCCCTAAATGAATGGTGTGTAGATCGTTGCAATGGGGATCGTGCTGTGCTTACTATTGCGGTTATAATGATTTGCAGTGGCATAAAGATGCAAATATTTCTCATCATTGTTCATGTTTAGATTGGAACGTTTTTAAATTCTTTGTTGCTTCAAAACTTCTTTTATTTATTTCGTTTGGAATACTCTGTTGATATGAAACGAGCAACGCAGCAAGATAGTGACGTTTTGATAGACTCGAATTTCGAGCTTGATTGCGCAGGAAGGAGTTCGTCCATTTTTAAAGGCCATTAAAACAACATTGTTTTTTTTTGTATGAGCCTGAAAATCACCCTCCCATTATAGCATAGATGCGATGTCTCCGGACCAGGGTTTTTAAATATCTGAAATAATTCCCCAAGAAATGATCTCCTCCATTATTGGCAAACGTTTTTGCAAAAGGAAAAAGAAATTTTCTAAATACGAATGACAAGAAGATTTTACACGAAAGAAGGCGATGAAACAACAACTGTGTGGTGTTTTCTGTTTGTCGGCGCAGTGTATGGTATAGTTGCCATCTAATTCTTCTTTATGCCTCTTCCAGATCCTTCATCTCACTACTGAACTCCAGTCGGTCGACCTTTTTTATTTAGTCTAAAAGGACGACACTAAAGCAATGAGGTTTAGCATTCCTTTTTTTAAAAAAATCCTTTTTCATTTCACTCGTACCAACACTTCCTGTTTTTGAATAATACGATAAACGAGACATTACCGTCTAGTGTTGACCTTGCGAGCTGCTGTCCTTATTTTATCATACTACTGTTGTACCTGTTTGTTTTTGGTGTTTTTTGGTGTGGCAGCAGTTGGAGCAATGAATCTTTACAGTGAATTTTACTAACATTTATCGTTTAAGGATACGAACTTTACTGAGATTGTCTTTCCCTCATTCTTTTCGCCTTCTTTCTCTCACTTTTTTTCTTCCTCTCTCTCTCCGTCTGTTAAACAATAATGTACGTCCCGAGTGACTTCGTTTTATACTTTTAATCTGCATGGAACGCTTAGTTCTTTGTAATGTTTCTATCGTGTCGACTTATTTATTTCTCATAGAGGATAACAGCTTCTCCCTCAACGCCACAATAACGTTAGGAACCTGCTTTTCGGCGACTGTATGAAAACTCATCTGAAAAACTAAGGGTCTGGTTTGGGATGGATGGCCGCTAATTGTTTCTGCTAATTTCAGAGCAGACAAATTTTGGCAAAAGAGGGAAAAAAGACTTTTAAAAAAGAATAACGAGTAAGCTGCGAAGGAAAGATTACAATTTATGAGTGCATGGGGATAATATGCTGCATAAGCTGGTACCGTAAGACGAGAATCGATTCGCATGCGAAGATGGCTTAAAAATCTTTAGCATTTTTTCTCTTTGAGTATTTCGTGTGATGTTTGCCGTTTGATGCATTCGGGTGTAAGCCATCGAGACGGCTGCCGTTGGCGCTAGTCGAAACAAAAGGCCCTGGCTGGGGTGGCCCCTTCGTGCAGCCAGTTCGCTTAGCCCACTAATTTTTTGCTCAACTCTTCTACTGCATTCTCATACACGTAGCCGACACCATTCAGTCGGATGTCGATTTACGCTTACCAAGCAGCAAATCACTTGCTGCATCATCACTCTGGGATCCGCACTCGATCGCATCCTCTCTTCGTTCTTTCCTCACTGCACATCGCAATTTTGCGTGAATGATCTCGAATTGTGCGATCGTCTGCTCAGCGATGTCACCAAACTGTTTCGCATCTCTCCACTCATACTCAACGGACCCTCCTGTTCACTACCACTTTCTGCGTTTCAGAATCGAAGTGCTATTTTGCTACGTTGCGACAATGGATGCTGTTTCTCTCCAAGTGGCAGTGCTCTGCACGTCTGTTTAATGTCTAACGTGGGATGAGCCTAAACGATTTTGCGAGTTCTCGATTTGCGCTGTCCAGGAGAGCTACGCCCGCAGTAATTACTAATAGCTGCCTCGACTGACAAACTGGAAATGTTTCAGTGCAAAAGCTTTTCGAGGAATGCGCTTGGGCATTGCTTTCGTTGGCTGGACGCTGTTTTCTCCCTTCGCGGACCAACCTCGCACATGATTACGGTAGTTTTGAAGGCGATCGTCATAGGAGAGGCACTCGTCTCTAGACGGACGCAGAAAACATCTTGCGTACACCATTGAGTTTTTACGTGTGATGTTTTAAAGATGCGCCCGTAATTTATATCGGCTGTTTTTTTGTGCTCGCCAGTTTATAATTTCATGTTGCATGTTATTGTGATTTCCTACTTTTACCTGCTGGCGTGCAACAACGTAACTTTTTCGAGAAATGTGTGAATTTTCACTTGCGCTTTGAAGTTGCTGTTTTGTTACAGTAATATTATTAGGAGAAAGGTTGTCATAATTTTTCATATACATGGCTCATCAGGTGTTGTAGAGAATGTCTTTCTTTGGATGGGGGGCGGGCGGGGGGGGAACGAGTTCTGTATGTGCCTTAAAAGTCGTTCACACCTAGAATAGTTGAAAAATTCTTGAGAACTTATCAGCATTTATTACAGCCAACTTTAAACGCTCCATTTTTCCAGTTAACGATTTATATTGCGATGCAACGTGAAGTTATTAAATCGATTTTGTTTGTTACGCTTCCATCGAATACATTTCTTTGCAATGCCGAATCGTTTGCGTCCAACGATTGCATTTTTAACCTTATAGTTCATCATTCGATTTCATTTCAATGAACCATCAAGCTGTTTTGGCAAAAGTCACTTGAGGATTCAATGACGAATCTGTGCCTTATATCTTATACAGACTTATGCCTTTCACGTAACATTAGAAAAAAAATTTGCTTCAGGTGAGTTTTGATTTTAGAACTTCATACATCAAGGAACTATACTGCCTACGAACATTGTTGGTTTTGAGTTGCTTTCGTCAGTACGTCATTGACTGGCTCGCAAATGCTCAATGTAGTGTTTAGGTAGTAAAATTGGGTATTCGAACCAAATATTTCTTAAACGCTTAAATGTAATAGTTTTATGCATCTTCTGTGTAGTAATAAGAATGGTATCACTAGAAAGTTTTCTTTTACTATCTAACTTGGGCTTAAAACTTATCTTACGATTACATTTCGCAGACTTTCCTGACTTTTGCCTTCCATTAACCTTCGCATTCATCAGATTGCGTCATATAGCCGTTTATTTGGCGTCAGTTACAACGACCCCTTTAATTTGAATCTTCTCATCCGGAATCTTTTCTTCTTGATGTATATGCGTGTATGACGAAAAGAATAGATGCGAAACTTATTCACTGAGCGAGTTGTGCACATACGCTCAGCTCGGAACTAATTATGGATTCGTCGCGCTAACATCCCATCTTCCTATTATGGCTTCTCAGGAAAGTTTTCTGAAGTCGCTGCCGTCGCACAACAGCGCTTCTATCCGACTAACTGGTCGATATGATCCATTATGTAATGTGGGCATGTGAGCAATTCAACTCGCCTATAAGGTGCTCTATTTTCGTTGTATTTCCGAACCGTTTAAATTTTCCACGTAATCAGCTGAACGAAAAATTGGTTAGACGAAGCATAAAAAAAAGGTTTCAACCAAAAATTATGCCAATAAACTTAACGAATACTGCTCTTGTTTTTATTAAAATTTTTCCGCAATTAACATAGGCATAAATCGATTATGAATGAATATGTGAAAAATATGCGATTATCTAGCCCACAAATGGTTTCGTTTATCGATTTTACGAAGATGACCTGGCCTTTCCTTTCCTTCAAAAATTTCATGCTTTTGCTAAATTTATGCAGTGTGCTTTTCACCTGTAATTCACCTTTGTAATTAAGGGAATATGGCGCTACCAGAAGAGTTTAGGTTGTAAATAAATGTGAATTTTTCTTTTTTTGACGTATTGAACGAAAGCATTAAGCATTTGAAAATGTCACCACTAGGTATTGACATTAACCACTTGTGCGTCATTCGATCTGCAGTGCATAATATTGTTGGTTTTCGGTCATTCTTTGTGGATGAGATAGACAGACATTGCAATTTCTCGGAAATGTTCATTTCATAGGCACAAAAGCACTACGAAACAGTTTCCATAAACGATATGCAGATTTTGTGTGGCAGTATCGGCTGAGTTTTGTTGTCACTACAAAGGGTGCTGTGCTGATGAATGAACTGCTTGGTTTACTGGAGTGTGGCGCGCAATATTTGCATTTGCTACTATAGAGTTTCATCGTATGAATACTGCTGACTCCTTATATTGTGTGACAGGCGAATTGGACAGCGTCCTTCCCAGTGAATCCGATCGCTCTCTTCACGCATTCAACATTGGTGCCAGTATTTTCATTGGTCCGCTTGCTTTTTCATATTAAGGCTAATTTGAACGATGGGAAAAGTAGATAAGTGTGCTTTTGCCACGGAATGCGATGCGTACTGGTAATTGATAATTGACTGCCTTCATGCTTCGCAACGTTGCCTAATGTTTTCACAAACGTTTCCAAATGACAAATTTGTTAATTATATATGTAAAGTCATCCAGCGAATATATATATATATATAGAAAACTAGATCATGAATGTTGCCGAAGTTTTGATTCTAGAATGTTGAAAAGACTATCTATGAACTATATCGATTTTGAAGACTTTCAAAATACATTGAATGAAGTGGCCTTGAAGCGGACAGCTTGCAGTGATATGCCATAAGCAAAATCTCATCCCGCGAATTCTATCATCTATCACGGAGGCAAGATACTACTCTGATCCACAAGTTTGACCAGAGCGATCAATGGTATCCAGTTAGTTCGTTCATCGGGTATTTCAATATAGCAGCATCAAGTTGCCCTTGTGAATGAAAGGTTCGTTGAACGAACTGGCTATGACAGAAGAGATGTGTGACCTATATTTGGCAATTCTGATGTTGCTTTGTCGCCTAGAATATGCTAGCCATGCGCTGAGAAGGAAAAGGAGAGAGGGGAGGGGAAGCGTGAACTCAGATTGTATAAAGGGTGAACTCTTAGATTATGTAAAGGGTCAGTCGGTACCCATATTTTTGGTCAGGACTGCTTGAGGGCTTTTAGGATGGGAAGAATCGATGATTGCTTGGGAACTCTCATGTACTTAGGTTCCACCGTTTTATTTATACAACTCTGCTAGGTTGGATGCCAAGGGCTGCTCCTTTTCTCGGATTTTCGACGTATGGTAGCTGCAATAAGGACGGTAAGAATATAATGCATGAGCAGTGACAAAATATAACGCGCTGAGGGCCGGTCATTTTTCTGGACCACGCAAGCAGCGGAAATGGGAGACAGTACGTTTGCCCCTTTGCTGATGCATGATGCTTGCTTAGAAGGGAAATATGATCGCGAAAAGGAGAAGCGGTCGTAGCTTAAAGGATGAGCCATCTGAAAGTGGAGCGAAGGAAGAGCATCAAGTTGCCATATTGATTCACGTGCCGCTTTCGCTGCGTAGTGCTTTTTCGATCGCTCCCTTGCAGCCAGAACATAATTACGACTCCATAAAAGCAGCGCTGCTTCCTAGATGATCAACGCCCAAATTAACGATCATTTCGCGGTGTCTTTTATTTTGCTTTATCGCGTAGCAGAGTGACTCAACTCACCTCAATATGTCATGCAATACTAAGGGTGGCATCATTTTTAAGCCTTGAAAATTGAGGAGGTTTGAAATAGTAATCAAGGTCTTCGTTCTAGAAATTAAAATGCCCTTACTCTGCACGCCTTTTTTGCCGAACATTTGTGGCTTTTTTCTAATCTTATCGACAAGCCTGCATAAAATTAATAGAGCATGAAGTGCGCACTGGATGAAGATCGCTCTGGGAATTTTCGATACGTATAGCCGAAAGGGAAGTAGTATGGCAACTCTCAACGCAGGAATTTTCTGCATCGTCGATCGTACAAATAAAAATTTCTCGGCGATAAGTTTTTTGATTCGTGCCTTGAATATATCACTAGTATTACTTCGAACAGAAGATTTTTATATTAAAATTACTGTTAGTGATTTATAATTTGCATCGACAAGGTTGACTCTTAGTCGACAAAGAGCTCTAGTCTTCAGCAAATATATGCGGTAACATATAATTGTTATGGTTTTGGTGAAAACAAAAAATTGATAATTGTTACATCGAAATTGTAAAGAAAAGCTTATGTTTTTCGAACCTTCAAAATATTTTAAGGTGAAGGGTGCGATTTCATTTTCATCCATGACCAAACGAAATGAAATCGAAAGTATGATATAAAGTTGATCAATTGTTTTACTGTGGTGACGACCTACACCAAATAAATACGGCTTCAACAGTAGCTCGATTCAAAGGTATTTTTAAACATTTCGGTATGAGAAAACATTTGAATGCATGCAACATATAAAAGAGCACGTGTTGAGATTGTCTGGTTGGCGTGAAGAAAGAGAAGCGTAGCACGGCAGCGAGCTAGCGAGAAGGCGTAAAGTGGCATCGTAACACAAGCTGAACGAATGATGCCGCATTGCTTCAAAGTGCCATCAATCTTTTGCCATTCAGCAGCAAAATGCGCCATTGACATATTTCCTATTAGACTTGTCATACGAGCTGCCCATCATAGGCCTTCTCGTGGATCGCGTCGTCCGATTGTCGTTCAACATGTCGGATGCGCATCAAAACTGATGAGTTCCGGCCGCCACGCAACCATTATCTCAACTTAGTTCATTTCCTAAAAAAATACTTTCGTAACGTTTGCAAGAACATAGATTTAAAAAAAAAGCATGAACGCTGCTGAGCCTGAACAAATACTAAGTAGGCGATTTTTCCGTGATAAAGCAATAACAAATTGTCTACAATATGAATATGTTTTTGAGTATTGAAAGATTTAGTATACCCATTTGAAGTGATTTCATAAATGTAGAATTTCGACCAATTATAATCAATTATTGGTGCCTTATTGCTCAAAAAAATTCCAGTGGAGTCCGTCTTCTGATGGATTTTTTCGTTTTGGGTTGATCATTTCCTCAAAATGATGATTATGCGACGCCAAACGAATTTCGCAACCAATGTTTCTTTAGTTTACCACCTAATCACTGCGAAAAAAAGACTGTATTCTTTAGCTCTGACGCCGTTGTTATTTTCGTTTGTTATCTAGCTTTTAAAAATTGTTATTTTGGTAATGATCTTTTGTGCTAAAAATCGAAATTTTACGGCAAAAATACTCCACCTTCGGAAATTCTTATCGATATGCTTTAGGAAACTTGTGGTTAACATCACTTTTAAGACAATAAGAAATTAGAAAAAAAAATGTGGCAATTATTTTGTTCGTCCACTGGAGTGTTACTGACCAATATGACATTCGGTGAAACGTTTCGCGTTTCTCGTTAGCATGCTAAAGTGAACGATTGAGCGCAGATGACACATGTTGTGCTGAATTGATCAGTCTGAAACAAACAAAATATTCGTCGAAATTGGAGCAATTGCAAGGCAAATTTGGGGGGCAGTGCTAAACCGAATTGCGCTCGGCACTCATCATGCTTGCTCATCTGAGGCCATCTCACACATGTGCAGCAGTGATGCTAAACGAGAAACTAAAAAGCGCGATGAAAGCACCAAATAGACTTGCGAATAAATTCGTTCTCGCACCTCCATTCAACAATGATTCTCGGTTGTGTGACAACCAACAGACATGCATACAAAAGAAGTTCCATTTTAGTTCCCTTTCAAACACTCATTGCGTAGTACAAGTGATAATTTCATGGGTCAGATGCGCGAGTCACTTCAATATTGTTCGCTAGCTAGACCAGCAATTTAGTCACTTGAGAGGAACCCTTAAAAATACTTTTAGAACATTTTTAGCACATCCATTACGTATTAAAATTATTTTTCCCATTTGAACTTTCTTCTAAACCGTTTATTTTTCTGCATTCTCAGTGTTTTAACGAAAAACGCATTGGATTCGCAAAACATTCAAACACAAGAAGCATTGCGACAGTTATTGTGGGGTGAGATCGTTGCGATGCAAACGTAAGTGTGCCTCTAAGGAATCAGAAAAAATAACATGTACGCAACGACAACGAAACTCGTTATCTGGCCATTTTGATGACTGCTTGGAAGTTGCAGTATACGAGCTCCATATTTAAAATGCTCTAAAGAATGCATTGAATTTAACTTTATTACTCTAGTCAACTTTATATATTCCTCTTTTTTTTTTACGCGCTCGCTGGATTGTCTCATTCCTTCCGTCAGTTACATCATAATTCTCTTCGCAAGATTGCGGAAACCGGAAGTTCATTCTTGATTGCGCGTATCACTTGCGAAAAATCAATTGACTGTTGGAATCTAAGGATTACTTTGAGTGGTTTAATGGTTTAAAAAACTGTTAGCAATGAAGAGAACATGAGCCGAACAAAACATTCAACAAATTTTTCTAGCGCAAAGGCTAAAAAATTGCATGCGTTCAGTGATAAAAATTGTAAGATTCATTCGTTATATGATTCCACTAAAAGCTGAGCTTACTTGAGTGAGTGAGCAAAATCCCCTGACTCTTGTATTTAACTTGTCCTATTGTGACTAACTACGGCGCCCTCTCAACATGGAATAAAGTAGCGTTGTGCAGTAAATTAGCTCAAAAGGTTTCCTTGGAGCAACAAAAAAAAGTTGAATCGGGCTGCTTTTCCTAGCTGTTACTGCAAAAATATTGCAAAAATGCATCAGATACTACGATGAACTTTTTTATAAATTGCCGGTTTCCATGGTCGGGTTTGCCACATTTTTCAAATTGCATTTGCATGATAGGCTAGGAACTGTAAGCCAAAGTATGAGACTTGCTCAGTTTTTTTTTTCTTTTTTTAAATTGACAGGAGGAGAGGACAACCTTTGCCGAAGGGAACACGACTTTTTAACACTAAATCGGCGCGGCGCGTAGCACTTTGAGGATTTGTTATGGAGATGGACAACTGCGAAGGGTTCAGCTTCATCGCGCTGCGTCGCCAAAACATTTTTTTAATCCATCGTTCACGACTCTTCGACGAAAATGGGCATGTGTTGAGATCAGAAAGCAGTTAATTTAACGAAAGGAACGATTTCAGTGAAGCCGAGAGTATAGAGGAAAAGCCGCGAGGAAAAACTTTTGAGCCATTAGTAACGTTTTAAAAGCAACCTATGAACGAAACAATTTTGGACTGTTATTTTTGCTTGTTAACTACGCAGGCATAAGGCGTTTCAGATAGAGCGTTCGTGTAGGCGCACGTTGCACGCTCATTTCACAGGAGATGATTAACGGTAATAAAAACGAAAGAGTTGTTTTCACTCTTCCGCGCTTCCGATAAACCGTTAAAAGTGTGATGACCAAGACAGATACAGTACTCGAAAGCAAATTTTTAGTAAAGACGCATTCAACATTGCCAGTTCAGTGACTTTTTAGATGCTTTTTTACGTTCCTTAAAACGCATTTGCTCCTTTAACGTTCGTTAACTTCCGAATTCACTTTTCTCACCCACTTATTTGCATTAAACCACATTGTCGACAATTTTATGAAAAAGATTTCACATTGCAGCGGCAGTTTATGCCCTAAATTTATATAGAATTTTCAAACTATTCTATTCACGGCACACAAAACATGCAAATATGTGACGAATAAATTTTTGATCCGTACAAGTCAATATTTAAAAGCGATGAGCGTAAATATCTGTTTCATTGTTCGCTATAAGTTGGTGTCCGCTAGGTGGGTGTTGTATATTGATTCAC
>JPKZ01003130.1:987518-1018838 GCA_000803305.1 Toxocara canis
AGAGGAGTGGAAGAAGGAGCGAGATAGTGAGGTGCACAACGGGTCCACAGATTATACGGCCGTGAGCTCGTTCTGACTGCCGTGAGCTCGTAGCCGCCGAATGGTTACCGCCACTGTCCACTTATGAGTTTGATGCAGTTTAGAAGCAATATAACGAATGAAGGGAAACTGAGGTACCCTGGTTTTCAGGAATGGCAACTGTAAACAGAACATAGTCGCAGTTAACATCCTACTAAGGGTTAGCAATAAAATTTTAAGAGAAATTTTCACACCAAATAAACGTCTGATGCGAAGGCGATGCATCTCTGAGCCGTCAGTTGTCGCGTGCGAATCAGGGAGGCAGCCAGAGTGCAGCGTTTGCATAAATGGACATCACTAGGCGAACGTTTTTTTGCGTGTTGCAAAGCGCATCGATGGCGCTTTCATCGAGCTAATTCGCTCACCTTTCGTGCCCCACGAACAGCTTTCGTGCGAAATGTGTAAAAACAACAGGCGCTCGAGGAGCAATCCATAACCGCCAACCAATTCAATCGGCAACGCCCAAAACATTTTCTATAGCAACCTCAACAGTCTAAAAAAAAACGCATTTTATTCGAATTTAGAATGACGCGACGAAATGCTCGTCTTAGATGACCATGTTGCCATCAGATTTATTTGTCTTCGATGCGTTTCACTCTTTCAATTGACTTTTAGAACAACTTCAGTCATACAGGCCGACCGCAGTGAGGAAAACAAAAGAAAACGATCATGCTTTGTAGATGAGAAAAAGCGAAATGTGCGTAACGTTCCACTATCCATATGTGCGGCACTCATATGCGCCATTTCATTTGCTTTCAGAAAAAAACAAACAAAACCCGTTAACTTTTAAACACAGTAACACTAATGCGAATGTCACTCGAACATGAAAATGCACTTGCCTAATTTTGCGCGCTTTGTCGATCGAAAAAATGCTAGAGTCGCAAAAGGAATGCTTTTAAGAAATACCCTACGTGAAAATAGAAAGAAAAGCTTTTCTTTTACCATCCGGAGCGCTCTCCCAAACTGTCCAACCAAAGAAAAAAACCGGGTGTTAAGGGCTGCTCCAAATAAGTGTGTTAAAATGCCATTTTCAAATCTTGACCTTTTAGGAGAACCTGAAATGAATCAAAATTCTAGTCGATGAGAAAAATGGATTCGATGTGTTGTTTTTCTACAGCTTATTAGCTTCTTTTTAGCAGGTTTTGAATTGATCAAGCACGATTTTACTTGGAGTGGAATCGCTTAGTAAAATCAAGGACGTTTATTGAATAATATTATTATTTTCTCAATCGAATGAAAATAAACTATTTGAAGTTCAGTCAGTGTCCATTTCTAACTAGCAATTCGATTCAATTCTATAGTATCTCGAATGAAGCCCTAAAGGTTATACTACTGGCACTTTTGAGGATTGTGTGTCGTCGGCCCGAAGGCGCAGAATATTTCTGAGACCATCTCTCATTGAGGGGAACTTTGCTTAGTCTCTGCTGAAAAATTTCATACACATTCATTCATCGGAATGAATGTGTATGAAATTTTTAAAAGGAAGAATTATGTAAAAGGATAGACTTTATTCGAGTTGGCATTGGCAGTTAAACAGTTTTCCCTTATCACTGCATTCGTGTTGCAGTTCAGTTCGCTTTCTTCGTTTGTCTGTTTTTTCAAAAAAAAGATAACCCGTTAAGAAAGTTGTGCTGTCTATTTCTTAATTCCATTTATATGCATAAGGCGGAGCTAGTCAATCGTTTTTTTTTTTCATATAGTTGATGAAGCTCTCTAGCTTTTCTCACACAGCCTCTCATCTGATGTTTCACTCATTTTCGATGTAGCAGAGCTTATTTTTCTATCTCTCACATCTAACATCCTTCAGGAATCTAGTTTTTTTGCAAATTTACTTTAGCGCTGTTCCAGGCATTTAAAAAAACAGATGAGGTCAATTTGTGGTCGACGGTAAAATAAAAAGCAAAAGTTGCCATCTGAGGTTAAAATTTTAAGTTGTTT
Source organism: Toxocara canis (assembly GCA_000803305.1). Taxonomy (NCBI): domain Eukaryota; kingdom Metazoa; phylum Nematoda; class Chromadorea; order Rhabditida; family Toxocaridae; genus Toxocara; species Toxocara canis. The sequence continues at coordinate 989,535 of JPKZ01003130.1, forward strand.
CACTAACGATAAGTGGTGAAAGAGATTGCAACAACTAGTCGCTATGTAGGCAAATTTAGGCGAAATATAATCGGCTATTTTTTTCTGTTTACTGCTCACTTTCTGACAACCACTTTTCAAAGTTCTTTTTTTCTAAATTTCACCCCACGTTAAAGTCGAGTATCGTACTTTTTATGGTGTTTGTGTGAAAGGACACAGACGCTCCCATAGTTGTGCAGATATCTGAAGCTGCACTTTAGCAACGACTTCGGCAATGTTTTACATACAAATTGAGCATTCTGAGGTCATCGCTTCAAGAAAACTTCATCGTCTATGGTTTTGCGTATAGTTTTTTGTTCGTTGCTGTTAGCGTTTCCTTGCAACGCAACACGTTGCCAACATCATTCACGTGAACCATAGTAAATGAGTTTCGTTCTTACATACAACAATCGTTGCTGATTTCGCGTTGACGTGTCACGTAATCAAGATCTGATTGTTTCTTTTGGCTTAGCTACAAGCAACGTGCTTGCTAGAGGTGTGGCACAGAGGACAGGCAATCACAACATAGCGCTTTGCGGTATAGTTACTATCTTTTATCTTTCTTTTGCCTTTATGTAGTGGTAACGTTGAGTAATGTGCACAAACATCATTTCGCATTACCACAAGCAAAACTAATCTATTTTTAGCACATGAACAGCACCATCGTGTATGCAGTTTTGAGCTCTCTATTTCTATAGTGATTTTCTACAATTGCTTTTCACACTAAGCTCGAAACTACCTGCATATTTCTGAATGAGCTGTGCTCTTCATTAGCTCTAAGGAAAGGAAGAATAAGAAGAAGAATCTTTATCCAACTTACAAGAATGAAGAAAGTGGAAATAACCAACAAAGTATACGTAGTAGAACGGCAGTGAAAGAACATATGAAGCATGCGATTGTAGCAGCAATGTAATTCAAAACGAAGTAAATGAGAAAAGAATACAGTTACTGAGGATTTGCAAACAGCGATAATAGCAACAAGAAAACAACGCAAATAACTCTGCAGAACTTGTGAGAAAGAAGGGAAGGAGAGTGAATGAAACATGGATTCACGGTTAGGAGAAAGCCATTTCTTGTCCAACGCCTGAATAATGTTGTAGTGTGCTTAGACAAAGCGGTGTCCAACATTACTGGGACAGAAAATTGCCAATCATCAGTTACTCCTTGCTGGGCTGTTTATTATATTGTGAACATCGAGTTTCGTACGTGCAATATAATGCATTCAATATGAGCTACATCACATTTTTAAGAACAATGCGAGTATGCTACTAGTTGTTGGCGAAATGCTGTTGGTGAAACAGAAAGCGAATTAAATTTGATTTTGGACACTATCACTATCACAGAAGAGCCAATACGAGGTTTAAACCACCCATGACAGGATGCATAGACTGACGTTGGTAAAGGTGGCTAAGTATTTCCGCTGTTATGATCTCAAGAAGGATAGATTCAAGACTAAAGAAATTTGTAAGACGATGAAAAAACTGTTTAACGTTTAGGTTGAAATCATCGGATTTACTAAAGCACTACAATCGTTGCTGTTCGCATGTGAATACTCTTGTATATCCTTTGAACCGTGTTATGGATTCGCTTTTCAATACTTCCCATGGGTAAAAAAGCAAACAGACCAATTTTTGCCCGCAACTTACTTGCTAGTAAACTTCCCGTTTAACCACCTATCCATTTACGAGCAGTTATCATGTGATTGCACCTGGACTGCCAGCACTTGGGAAAGAGCAAGGCATGAGAAAAATGGATCGCATACTTTGCTTCCTTCCCAGAAATATCTAATATTAGACAATCTGAAATGACGGCCAATAACGAAGGCATTTCATTCTATACTATTGCCGAGGCTGACAGTAGCTGTGTTGAAACGCTGTTGTTAGTGACAGTAGTCAAGAGTTGCGTGAGGCGCTCTCCAGTATCGATCCTATGGGAGTGCTGTCTGCCAGATGCCATTTCTCGGCTCTTGTTCCTTCATCACAACCGCCTACGTTCTTGTTTTCCGTCCTCGATGCTCTTATTTAGTGAAATTCTTCAATGGCGAAAACCACAAAAATATCTTTTTCCTTCAAGCAGTTGCTCACAGATTGCACTGCTTAGGAGAGCATATACGGCCACCCGCAACTTGAGGGCTTTTAAGCACCTATATTGTTTTGCTTGGACAATTAGTTAGTGAACCTTTGTATACCTCCGTTCTCCTCCATAAAGTACCTGTGCAATATAGAACTCTCTATTTGTGCCACTTGTACATGTGTCGTCCTTATATAAAGATGGAGAAAAAAAACGATTAGGAATCGAAAAATCGTTACAACAGTTGTATTCGGAGAGATAAGATTGTGAGCATCTTTTATCGCGCACAATTTCATCGTGCTCATTATGAGCGTCTGTTGACAGTCTGTAGTTCACGAAGGTCACTAACGCATATATCGACGGGATCTTTTCAAATTTTTTCGACGAAAATACCATTCATACCCACTTAATTCAGGCAACACAGCTTGAGCTCCTTTATGATTATCTAAAGCCAAGCAATACTGCACGTATTGTTTTGGTAAGAATTCTAAGCCAACCGTCCTTCGAAGTGACCGTCGAATTCGCCGATGATTTTTCTATTCGGCATCAAAAGATCTTTTTTAAGCTCACAGATGTTGCACGACAGCTGTTCGCTGTTATCTATCGTGTTCTTTTGATTTATTCTCCGACTTACGATTACGTTATCCGCATTTTCACCATTTCAAGGGGCTCGCAGATGCGCTTGGAAAGTCGATTCTTTCAGTTGATTCTTTCATTAACTCTTTCTTATTAGCTTCTTCTTCCTCTTCCGCCTGCTATTTTGCACTATTTAGGTTTCGTTTAAAAATGGTTGACGTCAGGTAGAATGAGACTCATGTAATAGGACGTCCTTTGTAAAAGCTCTGGCGAATCGCATCCTTTTTCTTTTCCTTAACTTCCTCCAACAAGTACTTCGCATTCTTCTTCTTCGATGTAAGCGTGAAATCAACAAAGGCAGGGATACAGGCCCATTAAAGAAAGTAACGTTGGAGTATGCTTACGCTGTCTGGACTATTCTCAAACCTCTAGCGCATCTTCTCAACGAAGACATTGAATTTAATACCCATTGGTATGATGTTAGGCCACAATTCAAAACGCGACAGGTCCTTGTGTTCAAAAATCTAACCGTGTCATTTAGGGCCAACCTGTATCATACAGCCGTTCAGAGAAGGCAGCAACACTGCTACCAATAGATTCCTCCCTCTAAATTGCTACGTAGGCCAGCATTTGCACTGCTGTACGCGCCACAATTTTAATGGTTCCCACCAGGTCTACCAAAGACACAAGTCCACGGTCAGCCAGTTCTCCAGCAGCTACCGCCAACAGACCATCTAGCAGATAAAGAATAATTGTAGATGATGCTGATCAAGTCGGACGCGGAGAACGCGGAATGACTGTAAAGGACGGCATAATCCGATAGTCGCAGAGGTTTGAAAGTGACGGACGAAGAACTGCATGCCTAAAACGGAAAAACAGCAGTGTCAGGTTTCTTATGATTGTCAGCATTTAAGGCGCGACCCATTTTGAAGCAAAATATTATGTGAAAAGGTCCACGATGCATGCCAAAAGGCAAAGGGCGACACTGAGAAAATTGGGATCTTATAGCTGTATCAGCACTCAAAAAGAACAAGTCGGAATAACGAATGACGCGAGCAGCTTCATCGGCCTTGAAGAGTAGTAAAGAAGAGGAAATGGCAAGATTAACAGTGGGACGGACACGTGCTGATGAAACGGAAATGAGTGCTACCAGTGAAGAAGGCACGACTGATGCGCCACTTCGTTACAGTCTCGTGTCTGTGTCTGTAATGAATAAGGGGAGGTTTCTCCACCGAATAGAGAACACTGCTCCCAAGTTGGAGACCGGAAAATTAACGTCAGAGTCCGTTGCCGCTGTACTCAAAAACTTTCAAGAGGCGACTGCCGGTTATTTCGACCAGGGTCAAGGATTCAGTTATGACAGGCTGACGACAGGTATCGCCCAAACTGGAAGGTTGTCATATTTACAAGGTTGGGAAAAAACCAAAAACCGTTCCTGAACAAGGGGGTAGAGTTGTTGGCAGGAAGAGCAGCAAAATGTATAAAGAAGAAAAGTCAGACAGACGGAATGAGCCGTCATTCTTCATGGAAACAGCTAAAATAGAGCAAAGAACGCCTGTGGAAGGGAAAATTTGTTAAAATGGCTTGGCAGTACGTGCTGAAAATGTACAGAGGTTTTGCAGTCTTCTGAGGATTTATGGAGGAAAAATTAGCCAGCCATTCGATTGTTTCGAGTCTGAGGATAGGTGAAAATTCCTGGTAAACGGGGTTTGTATCCGTCGATCTTGCGCCCATTCCAACCAACTTCTGAGCAGACTCCCACCAAGTTTACCACCGCTATCTTTAACGAAGAATGCCGAATATCATGTTTCGGCTGGTAGTTCGATATTGTAGAAGGATATGGCCACGCCAGGGAACGTGGAAAACGGTGAAGTAGCTGGAGAAGGCGCTACATTTTTTGGTGACCTGCAGGTGCCACCAACCCAGGTGTCAGGGAAACTACACAAGGAAATTATCCGCATGTGGAATTAAGAAAATATTCCGGAAAGCACAAAGTTATGCTTCGGCTAAATAAGAAAGCGCTTTACGATTGGCTTATGTAACTGCCGAAGAACTTCCCTTGTAATTGCCTATAAACTAGTGCAAATAGTAATTGCAGACCGTCTGCGAGATCGCATGGAGGAAACGGCACATTAGAACAGTTTGGTTTTCATCCCGGGTGTTCAACTCTCGATCATATATATACTACAAGGCGACTGATCAAATGGCATAGCCAATATCGACAACAATCACGCTTACGTTTCTCAAACTCGCTTGAGGATTTGAACCCATGTGTGGTGAGTGCGCCAGCCTCGCTTGTGGCTTCGAATCCACATGTGGAATGACCTCGCCTGCGGCTTTTAACATCCATGTCGTAAGCGCGCCTTTGAACTGCCGAGGATGGATGGAGTACTATAAAAACATCTGCGGTTGGGAATATGAAATTAACCGCTGCAACTTTAGCGAAAACGCGCTCAGCATTACAAAAAGGTTTAAACTTAAAGCGAGATCCATTAGGGTCCGCTATGAGCTCTCTTGTTTCGTTTCGTCGTCGGCCAAACCATGCATTGGATCGCTTAAAAATTTCACTGGGACGCCATACGCTACCCTGCCAACTGATCTCGACTATGCTGACGAGATCGATTTATGGGTCTCCTCGATAAGGCAACTTCAAAAGGGTGTCGACTCAGTGAATACTTATTGTTAGGCTGGTTTTTAAGTCCTCTAAAAGTGAGGTACTCTCTCATAAAACTCAAAGCGCTTCGTTTCTTCGTCCACTTCTGACCTCTAAGCCCTCATTCGAGTGTGCCCATCTTCACATGAAATGTAACTAATCTGGATGTGAACACACTATATGCTGTGGAATGAAAGCTTCTCAGAACAATTATTTGGCAGAGACAGCAAGACAGCAAGACAAAGAAAGAGCTTTATACATAGTCAAATAGGAAAAGAATGGCATCGAGTGAGCCAAAGAAACCTCAGGTCGAGTTGAAAGGACATTGTTATTAAACAATCGCAGAAGCAGAGGGGATGACAATATTTCTAGGAAGAAAAGAGAGGCTGTTTGGTTCTTTAATTAACACTATTTGACATATCGCACAGTGAATGGTGCTGACGGAGGTGCTGGCATCTGAAGGGAAGAAGCGCCGTGTTACATGGTCGCGATTAAGAGTTCGCTCGATGGCCAACGCGGAGAAGGTAACAACTCTAACTCACTCGAAGAAGAAACGCAGAGTATAATCAACATATGAGAAAGAGTGGATTTCGATATTTACCGTAAATGGCAGGTTTTTGGAGGATTGTACCACACAGTAATACAGCAGGCTCAAATGATAAATTTAATATCTTTGGTTTTAATGAACTCAACCAGAGCACAAAACAAAATATCCTTTAGTTCGGAATTATGGTATTCTTTATCACTTAATAATTATCGTCGGGGGCGGCATTAGCTCAGTGGTAGAGCCCCCGCTTCGCTTGCGGGGAGACCCGGACTGGATTCCCGGTTGATTCCCACCATACCACTGACAGCCCAGCCAGCGGGTGGTTAACAACAGGCTAAAACAGCCAAAGGGATGATGGCTGTGCTTGGCGTGCGATTGCCTCAGTAACATCGAGACACCGCACTGAAGGCCGAGCGGTAATGTGTTAACGTGCTAACGTGATAATTATCGTGGAACCTATGAACAAGCTTATTTTTGAAATTCAGTTCTAGGGAATGATTCCATATTCTTTCTAGCACATGAGCATTTTTTTTATTTTTTCCAAGAAAAACTTTTTCATTCTTATGTATATGGAAGAAAAGAAGGAAGCTAACAAAAGCGGCGTTGTGGCGTATCTTAAATGTGCTGTGCGTAAAGAAGGTGTTCATTACGGTGCCTAAGACCTCATTTTTGAAGATTCTATGTACAGACAATGATGAGCCTACACTATGCACATGTCACTTGTCATAAATGGGTCTCGACAGCTTACGATAGTGGAGACGCACAGCTGTTAGTGACAACAACAGTCTCGTACTTATTCGATCGAGCTTGTTTAACAACGTGGCAAACGAAAATCGGTTTCAAAAAGTGCTCAACACTTCAAATACTTGCTGAAGAAAATCAACGAATGATAAACATGACGCCAGCATTTTAATTGGATGGGAGATACATGATAAAATTTCCCTATATAATGCATTCAACGCTTGAGAATTCTGGCAGCAGCGAACGAAACCTTCATACACATTTTGGGCGTTATTCAATTAGCCTCAAACAAGCATGAAAAGTTGAGAGGACAGTTAAATGCAGTGTGCAGCATGAGGATTACATTTAACATAAATCATTTTGTCTTACACTATGTAGCACTAGGTAACAGGAATGGTTATTATTACTCATAATCATAGGATTCTCTTTTCGATCACTAGCGCTTACTGGTTGCAGTAAAGGTTATGCGGGAAACTGTTGCATGATGTAACGGAAATTAAATAAGAGCAGCGATGCATAAAGAATGACTGTCAACGCTTTGTTTTTCATAGCGAATGCACACCAGTGACTCCTTATGTAGACATCGAACCACTCTACCCAAAAATCGACTGCTGCTCAACGCTGCGCTTGATAGAGGCAAACAACACAATCTGATGAATCACATCGGCTTACACATGACAGCATTTCAGCTGCAATGAGTTCTTCATTTTTATTTTATGCATTTTCAGAATGATACTTAACGTTTAAATTTTATCTCATTAGACACAGCTTCGTTTTAACAGCAGTTTTTCTTTGTTGACTACCATGCACAGCGTTAAGTGCTTTCGAATGGTTTGGAAAGTGGTGATGAACGTCAAAGATGTGTGTTTTACGCATACCCATCTGGACGTTCGAACATAGTGTGGAACACTACATATGTCTATGCCATAATATCTTGAAGAGTCCATAGTGAAATTAACGAAACAGTTAATAGAGATCTTATCAAAACGAGCAACTTCGTCGTCTTGTTATTAGTGCGACAAAATGAATCGTCTTTGAGGCTTATGTATAAGCATATAGGGTTGAGAAATGGAAAAGGAGCATTTTATAGCTTGGCTATTGAGAGGCATTACAACTGATGTTAAGCATTTACGATTGCGTGATCGTACAGCAAGATTGCCACATCGGCTTTACGCATACTTGACGAGACGAGCGGCTGACATAAACGCATGCCGTTTTGCAACCGCGATCACGTGCTCCGCCGTTTCGAGGGACTTCTTCAGCGCGGAAAATAAATTAACGCCGGCGTGCGTTTCGTGTTATAGAAGTGGACATTGATTTTGGGGTTTTAATATTTTCTCCTATCTTGTTCCATTTGGAACTGTTGTTCTCTTAAATTCATCTTATCTTTCACGAACGAATAGAAAAGAAAACGATAGATATTTGTAGGGCAAACACACATCATGCATTCACAACTGCATATCATGCATACAAAACTGCGTGTCATGCATACAAAAATGCTGGACTTCTGCAGTGGTCGCTAAACTGCGTAAAAAATTTCCGACTTGCCAAGCTTCAACTATTTAGATTGTGCATCGAATATGCAATGCCGTAACGGGCAGCCATCTTCCATCCAATTCCAAACCGCTTGCTGAACTGTAAACTCTTCTTCCAAAATTTGTCGTTACTCCCATTGTGAGCTAAGTGATACTAGACATTGACTGATTACTGCTACCCTATTCTTTGAAATCGCATTATAGGCCAGTCACCTCCTAACTTGACAGCCTTTGATGGTCGTTTGACGTTCGAACATAGTTTATTCAATGTTCTGCTAAAGATTTAGATGGAAGCTGGAAGATGGCACAAATATGTGCTGATTTGGCAAATTGATAATTGGGTGAGGAGCAATAAAAAACCTGAACTGGTGATTTTTGAGCACCTTCAGCTGTTCGAATGACAACTTGAGCCGAAATCTGCATCTCAAGCAAATTCAAATTTCCCTTAAATAGCGATTAACCACCCAGCTAATCACCAAGCAAGCCTAATACTTTTCTCCCTCACCGATTCTATCGTACAAACCGTTTCAGTCAAGGAAATTGGCTTTTAGCTGTTCATTCAAAACAGATCTATCATCACACAATTTTGCCACAACTGCATTTCGATCTTTGAGTTTATGTTGAATTTTATGTTTACTTAAGCACCACCCTATGCTGTACGCTCATCGTGCAATCTGAGTTCGTTAAGAAAATTGAGGCAAAGTCCAATTCAGTCAATGCTTGATCTGTTTCCCACTCTCCTTCGTGCTGCCTCCCCTCAGTGTATTATTACATCGTTTTTGTTCCAACCTAGATTCCAACTCGCAAATTCCTAAAAATCGCCGCGGGGATGTCATAAGAAGTGCAACATCGAGCATTTCATGCAGGGTTGTTTCTTTGGCAAACAATCTACAAACGCGCAATTTATTTAAAGGTTGTTCGGGAATGCGCACGCCTTCAAAAATATTGAAAATGTGACACAAAAACAGCTTGAGAGAGTAGGATAAAATGGCGGTCAGAGAATCCTGGTGCCAAATTTATTTGATGTTTGTAAGAAGTACTTGAGACTTGCACGTTCTGCATTTCATTTGGGATCACTTTTCCATTGATCAGTTATCCTTAATTTAATTAATCTTAATTGACGATTTGTTGAGCTGATGAAAATAGAGGCAATGACAGTATTGCGAAATAGCAGAGTTTCGAGAAGAATCAGGCGATATTCACTGAAACAACGCTAACTATTATTTAACGTTCCTGCCTTAAGTGTTCACTTATGCGAATTTTATTTGAGGCGTATGGCTGTGTGGCGTTTGTTACGAAACGATTTTACAACACAGCCAAATTATAGCTTTGTTGCAGTACTGAGTTATCGCAGTTTTCGCTTGGTTTTGCTTTTATCTTCCTAGTTTGCTTCACCGTATCGCTCCTCACAACATACCGTCGCGCTGTTCGTATGTTCTCAACTATTCGTTATCATAATTCAAGATTTTTGAGTATAAAAATATAATAGTTGCAAGATGGAAGGAAGTATCGAGCAGTATCAAAAAAGCAGATGCGAAGTGAATTCTTAGCTGAGTTTTGGCTCTATTATTGACGAAACAATTGAGACTAGTTTTGGCATCCTATGCTTACAACGAAATAAGCACAAATGCATCAGTAAAAGTGCAAAGAAAGGAAAATGAGGGTGTCACTCTTTTCCAATTGACTTCATTTGATTCTAAAAATATTTAACATCATCAGGACTGGTATTCCAAACTACCCCCGAATAACCTTATTTGGAGGATAGCAAATATTTCATCAGTCGCATTTTCAGTCTTTTTAGAGAAGGCACTTTATGTTTTCCCACTAATTTTGTCCATTCGTCATTGTGATGAACGCAAAGTTTTGATTTTTTGATTAGCAAACGTAATATTTTAAAAGGATAGGTCTAGTGTTGAAAGGAGGAAACCGTGCCAATCTTGGAAATGTGTTATTGATATTTTAAGTAAAAGTTTATTTGTCTTTTTGGTTAAAGCAAATACCTTCGTTAAATAATGCTGTCCTACCAACAAACCGATAACGTACCGTTTTTACGATACTAAGTGCTTCTTTGATGCATTGATGGGTGATCGTGAAAATATTCAAAAAAGTGGAGACAGCTGTTTGCTTGCAGACAACCAGAAGAACTGTCATTATTAAGCGAAACAATGGGAACCCAGCATCAACCACCGTAAGCACTAGCCCACTCAATGTTCCCAGCAATACAAAAACAACAGTGAAAAGAGGGATCTTCAAAATAGGCGTTTTGTGGTGCACAAATCGACTTTTCATGAAGGCAGTACAGTATTGTGATGAATCGAACTGCACTTTCACCGACTTTTCGATAGAAAAAACTCGAGGTACAATTACGCTCGAGAAGTTAGCAAAATAATGAAACCATGTATTTCACTTCAGCTAACACGAGAAGCTCAATTTACTTTGAATGGGAATTTGAGAACTGAAGTCCTTTCTCTGCAGTCTTCATGGCTATAGCAAAGTTTAGACAAGTGTTCTAGCCCACTATGTTCCCAGCAATACAAAAACAACAGTGAAAAGAGGGATCTTCAAAATAGGCGTTTTGTGGTGCAAATCGACTTTTCATAAAGGCAGTACAGTATTGTGATGAATGGAACTGCACTTTCACCGACTTTTCGATAGAAAAAACTCGAGGTACAATTACGCTCGAGAAGTTAGCAAAATAATAAAACCATGTATTTCACTTCAGCTAACACGATAAGCTCAATTTACTTTGAATGGGAATTTGAGAACTGAAGTCCTTTCTCTGCAGTCTTCATGGCTATAGCAAAGTTTAGACAAGTGTTTCACAATTTCGTATCAAATCACGCCGTCCGTGCCCACTCAGTAAGGAGCAAATTTTTTTAAAGGAGATGAAAAGTTGAGAGTGAAGAATGTCATTATTCAACCAGAGAATGCTGAGGTATGCAGAAGATGTAATCTTAACACATAAGAATAGGTAGGCCACCCTTATAGTTCTAAAATGCGCAGTGAGCGTCTATAGTTTTCGTTTACTTTGGCGAATATTACTATTCAGAATGACGCTTCGCTTGTTACATGAACAAAGCGCATTTTTAATGGAATGCACATATTTTCAGTTCGGGAAAGGCGAATCACAATTTTGTATGAACAATATCAGAATAAGCGATCACGAAGCAGAGGAGTGCAAACTAATGGACGCTGATGACTCTCTGAATCCGTACGTTCCTTATCTTTTCTAATCCCAAAACAAAAAAAAGCACGAATATAAGGTCCAATCGTTTTGATTTAGATGAGCAATGATGTGTTATCTTGCTGACGTAAAATGAAGCAAACAAACGCAAGCGCATCAGCACAAATGACGAGGAGAAACTTTCAACACTAACTGAAGTGTTAGCATGGTTTAAAGATTATGATCAAAAAGTGGTTAGTTAATCTTTGTGGTGTTTTTGTTGGAAGTTGACTTTACCGGCGCTAGCATCCTCTGTGTGGTTTCTACATATGAAAATCGCTTAAGCATTTGATTAGTTCTTTTAAAGCTGTTCTTTAGTTCATAAAAGAAACTACAATCTAAAATCCTTCATTATTCCTTCGTTTTATTGTGCAACTATTCATCTGTATGACCCGACATGCAAATAACATCTTTCGGTCGTTTATGGCACTATAATTGCTCGCATTCATGGTGACAGTGGTAATTCAGTGGTAGAAAAAATACTTGAGAAGCGTTTGCAACTGGATCGCTCAATTGAATTTTCGCTTATTGGCAACTGAAATTACTTTTTGTTTGTGACAACTAGCCAACAGTGCTTTTCATTTAATTTATACAATGGAGACTGTTCACAAGTGAACTTTTTTTTTTTGCTTTATTTTTCAGTGATCTATTTAAAATGAAATTTTATGGGCTAAATGTTTGGAATGGCCTTCCTCTTTGAAAATTCTGTATATGAATCTTTATTTATATTTCAAAAATAACGAAACAACCTAAAACCCTAACCATTTGCCAAGATGATGCAGTCGATCAACTTCGATCATTGCTATGATTATTTATGAGAACTACACTCTTTATGAGCCACAATTTGGTGAGTGCCTTATGCTGAAATTTTGGCCAACCAACCGTCTTCAGAGTCCATTTGAAGGAGCTACCGTTTCGATACTAATGCTGTATAATCATGGATGAAAAATTGATGATTGTTACCAATGTGCGTTAAATCTGTCGGCCCCAAAAGCTTTCTTTTCAGGCGAACAAGAGAGTTCTACAACAGCAGAACAAGAAAAATTCAAACCGATGAGCTATTAGTGTATTTATTCAAATATGGAAAAGGTATGAGAAATCAGTATTGCATCATTAGCATATTGATAGTTACGAAATTATGATTGAATTTGTTTCATCGATCATTCAGTTTTTCTCTGCTGTACCCCAAAAGTGATGCATTTTGGGGACCCGCGTAAGTAAATAAATCAGAGGGATGTACTCGAGCACTATCGCAGAAAAAAAAGAGAACTACAAAAAAGTGAAAGTTCATTCAGTTTTTCTCTGCTGTACCCCAAAAGTGATGCATTTTGGGGACCCGCGTAAGTAAATAAATCAGAGGGATGTACTCGAGCACTATCGCAGAAAAAAAAGAGAACTACAAAAAAGTGAAAGTTCATTCAGTTTTTCTCTGCTGTACCCCAAAAGTGATGCATTTTGGGGACCCGCGTAAGTAAATAAATCAGAGGGATGTACTCGAGCACTATCGCAGAAAAAAAAGAGAACTACAAAAAAGTGAAAGTTATTGTGAATGTGGAAAATTCCTAGTTCGCATATTTCTTTGCAAAAAAAACAAATTCGCATATTTCTTTGCCACCTGATATTTATAAAGCGCATAAACAGCTTTTACTAAATATGAATAATTGGTTAGAGCAGTGTGTTGAAAACATCACATGTGAGCAGCATTATCTCCCGTGCTATAATGTAGCGTATCTTTGAGGTTAAATGAGGCAGGATGGATTCGTTGTCAGATCTTATAAACTTTTCAGATTCATCCGACGATAGCGAAGAAGTAATAACATGGAGAGAACTAAAAGATTTGGTAAGATTTAGCGCAGCTTAAAAATAAAGAATTGGAGTGAGTAAGGCAGACGGCGATTAAAAGATGTTGTTGCTGCTTTTTTTTTCCACAAAAATGAAAGCTTTTCTGGAAATGGTCAACAATTATCTGCGCGGCTGAAATGAACATAGCATTGCATCGGAAGATACAAATCTAGAGTTTAAACGTCTTTTCTCCGGTCGCTTCAAAGGCCTTACTCTGCTGCGGTGGTCTTCTTAATCTGAAGGCGCCAAGACCATGCGAAAACCAAAATCTATCTATCTATCATTGTGCAGCGGCAAAAAGAGAAGAAGGGAACCTTCGGAAACTCGATCACAATAAACTTTAGAAAATGAGGGAACCTGTCTTCTTATGCGTGGCTTCACGCATTTCTAGTTCTTTCTTATGCGACGCGAATCACAATACGCGTTTCATCGATGGTGGTTCAAGGAATGAAGCAAATTTTTCTTGTCTATACTCTATCCTCCTCGTCGTTTCATGCGGAAATTTTCTAGCATTCTCTTTATTTTCTTTCGGCTGTTTGTTTTTTGCCGGCAGAATTCTTGCATTTAAAGGACATCGAAGGGCCAAACATATCCCCGGAATAAGCGACACTTTTGTGGATCTCAATCTGTTTTCTCAAGAATCTTGTTCATATTGTAAATGCAATAGCTGCCATTTTTGAATTTCGATCTGCTTCGCATTGTCGACGCATTTTTTTTGTACCAAACCCAATCTAGTTTTGAGAATCTTGAAGTGCGGAGAGGATGGGCTTGGAAGGCTACACTGCCCGCTTCACTGGAGGGAAGGGTTGGGTTTATTGAAGCAGTGGTTGTTGATTTGACAGTAGAAGGAGTGATTTCGTTTTTCTGCTATTGATAGTAATGTTAATTGTATTCCTCGCACGTTTCTTGTCTTCAAAGGTACACATTTTCAAAGACAAAAAGAGTAATGCTATCGTCATTGCTTCGATACTCGTAGTGATAAGTTCGCTTACAGCTTTCTCCCTCGCGATATGAGAGGCTCCTTTCTGCGCTACTATTATCAACTTGCTTTACTTTTACTAGCAAAGCAGGTCACCGCTAACTGTTTACAATACCTGTAGTACTGCCTACTAATACCATTGTCAATACGCTATTCACCGACTGCTACTGCTGTAGAATACACGGCAACCATCTATAATGCGGACAAAGCGGAATATCTGCCACGGGCTGAAACAGTATGAGTTTTTGCGATTCCATACACCACTGTCGATCCCATACGATAACTGGAAATTGAGAAATTTTATATTTCAGTTGATCCAACTGTTCTCAAAATCCTTTCAATAAGTCATTCGTTTTTCTGAAAACTGATCGCTGAACAAAAAACAGTTTGATAAGTCGTAAAATGTTTGCAATATTTATCACTTTAAGGACATCGCGTTATAATAGATTTTTCCATGTGGGTGAATTGGCTGGGAAATGGGAGTTTTAGATAATACTATAAGCCCCATACGACTAGCTGCATTTCAAGCTGAAGAAACAGATAGCTAGGTATGCTGAGGGACACACACGAGCGCACAGAGACGATGTCGTAAAATGAACGCATTCCGAAAGTGTAAGCTTGCCGAAGCGCATAGCGAATCTCCGAAATCAGGTAATACCCTCTCCCGAAGCTCCAATAACCTTACAAAGACAACAAAAAAATACTGTGAGCCAGTAGAGAGTTTAATGGATATGGAATAGCTGAGTGGTAAAGCTTTTGTTTAGGCATATGGGATGTTGCAAGTTCGCGCAGGTCTTGAAAAGAAAAACGCTTTCGCTCGCTATTACAAATGCTTATCATTGAAGCTGGGGCAGCCTAGGGTGGGCTGTATCTGGAATGCAGACGGAAAATGAATAAAAAAAAATCAGAACCTCAGAAGCATTCTAGTTTTTGTTATTTTTTGTAAAGTTTTCTAGTTTTCGTTACGAAATGTTTGAGGTCTGCTTGCATGTGGGCGATGCAAAATAAGAGTCGTTTATCAGTTCACTATTACTCATGAATTACTCGTTTATCGCCACTGGCTACAAGGCGATGACTCATCTGTCATGGCTCATAAATCACCGAGTTGTGTGCTCTGTTTGCAACCCCGATTCGTTCACCAGATCACCATGAGTCATATGTTGAGCAGTCATGGGTGATAATTATGATTATGATTTCGACGATTATGATTTATATAGCCGAAAAATGAACATTAAATTAGTCATTTAGAGATAAAGCCTGCTGCCAAACTCATAAGTGAGTCATAACGATGTGATAAGTAGATGGTTAAAAGATTCATGTAGTCCTTGCGATCGGCAGCTGCTTGCAGGTTCTCGATTAACTGCGAGATTTTTTCGCGAAGTTCTTATCAGATCTTGACTCCCTTACCGGACAGGTGTAGTTCATGAATTTTCGTGCAAATTTTAATGTCTACATTTTGCTGAAGATCGAGCTGTTTTGAATATAGTAATGAAATCACGAAATTTTTTTAATGCTTGACAAGCGAAGGACAGTATTCGCTCTCGCGTTTTGCAACAAGCGAGTCAAACGCGCATTTGATTGTAGGTTCAGTCCAGTAGGCGGAGCCATTTAGCGTATAGCACCTCCTAATGGCAAGTGGCAATTGCTTAGCGCCCGGGAGTCATCTCGTCAATGTCTTCCTCGAAGCGATGCTTTAAATAGACTGTTTTAAACTTAAAGTTGACCTTTTCAAAGAGTGCCATGAAAAGTCTATTTAAGTAAGCAAACCTAAATTGGGATCTGATGTGCCTACATAAATATGCAGCCATAAAATTCGAAAAATAACTATAGTATAATGAATATCACAACGATGCAGCCATACAGAATTAGCGGCCAACCTCTTACTAAAAGACAGCAATAAGGTTTCCAAGAGTTCTTTGATTTAATGAGACGCGTCTGTAGGTAAAAGTTTTGTACATCATAAGCACATGCGCTTTTTCGGCTAAGGCGTTAAAAGTTTATCATTCTTCCGTTGAAATTTTTAAGCTGTTGACGCCTGACAGAGAAAACAAAGCAATTCGGTAACCCGAAAGTTTCTAGTATGCATTTTGTGTTTTTTCTACTTATTCCACCCTACCCAGAGTTTTTACAATGCCAAAGTATCGTAGAAAAGCTTCTTTCCTAAACGTTCTTTACTATGAGAAAAAAAATGTCAATGAGCGTTTGCAAAGAAAGTACAAAAAGTATGATGGAATTTGGAAGACATATATTACTAAATATTCTACGTCATTTCAATTGCAAAAATTCAGCTAAACGACACATAATAATGCATGGAGAGCACTCTAACAACGTACTGTATTAATGTGCTGCTCATGGTCAACTTAGGAGAGTTGCCATCCCAAACATGGAAATGCGCCAAGTAACTTGGCGAACGTTCACCGAATCCGAGGCCGATCACTTTTCTGCATCAAACGCTTCCTTCTGAATATGCGATCATTTGAATACTTTATCATAATCTTCGGCTATGTCAAAGTGCAAACGCTGACTATTTGTTGTTTTATCTATAAAGAACCTTTATGTTCTTTTCATACTGCATTGTGAACTGAAAATTTCCGTAATATTCTACTACAATATCGTAGGTTGTGAAGAAAATACTTTAATTCTGCATCGCAAAAGTCCGCTGATCAACCGTAGTACTACTATTCTAAGAAAAAATTGGCTGCGGTGTTCCATTGGGAATCATAACGTTTTGTAGGGAAATTTTGTGAACAGAAAATTTTTTGCTTAAGGTTGGTGACCTCCACTGAAATGAACGATTTCTTTTGATTTTTTGTAACTGCTGCACGTACTGTGTTAAATCAATGCACCTTTTACTTTAAATATGTGCACAAATATTGTCGATAGCCTACTAAATGATTACTTTTAAATATGTTACTACCAATAACATTCAATTTGCAAAGAGACGTTTTAGTCGGCCTACCAACTTGCACTTTTGCTAGTTGGTGCTTTCTTGGATCGACTATTTCCGGAAAATATTTCCTAAATCATTTTCAAATGTGTAACAACCGCTCCTTAAGCATTCTCTCAAATAGTCTATTTTGAATGGTTGAAGGATCCCACTGAGAATCACCTGTACTATTATAACTTTAATGGCTAGTTATTGAACTTCACATGAATTTTTGATGGAACAAATCAGGCTTTGCCTTCTATTCGATGGACACAAAAGCGAAACGCTGCCTCCACTTAGCATATGTTTGTTAAGTAGAGGTATATACTGTTGGTTAAAGAATAATGTATTTCAGAAGGATCGCAAACAGTGGGCCATAATTCGGCATCCCATGGTTCTGAACTTCGTCAACGAGAAGCTACTGCAACGTGCAAAATTTTATATGGCTCATATCATCGCCTATCTTCTTTTCCTTTTGCTCTTGTCAAGCTACATTTTTGACAAAAACGCCCTCCAGGATGTTCTCGCAACGCTCTTTCTCATCGTTTTCGGCTTCTGCTTGGTACTAACCTTTGCCTGAGATATTCACTGTTCATATAATCTATGCTGCATAGAAATTATTTTCTATAGAACTTGATTGTCTAATGGGAATAAGAGATAATTTATAGGCTACTTAAGGTTCACATTTTTTTCACATTTTTCGCTGTTTGAACAACTTGAGGAAGCCGTAAAATAAGTGAAAATTTTGAAAGAGCCATGTGTTAAATGCCATCGCAAGGGAATTTCTTGAACGATCACCAGCAAGTTTCCCTTGCAATATATCCAATTTCCGCCGCAGCGAAAGCTCATAATGGGTCCGTTGTGTATGTGCTTGTATCTGGTCAGTTCATCTGATCATCATTGTCAGCTCATCTGAAAACTGCAGCTAAAGTGGAAAAAACTGGCATGTCAAGTTGAGCTAGTGGGAGAGTGCCCAAATAAAAATTGATAATATTCATGGATTTAAGGATGAGTTGTGGTGTAGGGAAAATAATGAGGCGCAAAAACGGGTTAGGGGAATGGCTGTCGCCAAATTCAATCTATGCAACTGTAATCTGTGCGTAATGTTGCACAAAGTTGTAGTCTAAGGCGCGCTTAAAACAAATGTATGAGAAGCGGAAACTTTGAGAAAATGAGCCCAAAAATTGCACTAGACATCTCCTCTCCATGGGCTTCCGAACATCAGTTGGACCGTTTTAACAAGAACTGTGAAAGCATTTATCGTGCCAGCGCAATGGTAGAATTCCTAACTTGTACGCTTATCTCATCTTCTGACGCTATCATTGAGTTCAAAGTGTGGCTGTTCCAAGAGGCACACTGTGAAAATGGAGTGGTACGTATAAGTCAAGAAAGAGCGAGCATATAAGGATTATCATGTTCACAGTTCAGGAAGGAAGTGCGTAATCAGAAAACGGCTTCTTGGGTCGGAAGGACTTGCAGAGGATGGGAGCGGGAGAAGGTGCTAGAAAGACCTTCGAAAGTTTCACGATCGCCTAAAGTAGTAACGATTAGTTAGCAAAAAGTTGGATGCATTTCCGGACATGAATGTCTAAGTTTATTCAGGAATCTTGTTGAGATTTCATCCTAGCAGAAACAGTAATAAAGTAGTCTGTTTCTTCTCAGGTGGTCAAAGGCGCCGTGAAGCTGCAAGCCGGAAAGGTTAGCAAGTGGTTCATCGCTTCGTACCTTTTCAACATAGTCACATATATCGCCACATTCCTCTTTATATGGACACCACAGTTGTTCTCATACAGTGATTACAACCGCGATCTGAAGGTTTGTATGAAGTTAAACCGTTGCATTCTTGTTTGTATTAACTGTTAATTTCTCATTCAATTGATGCGCCGCTTAACGAAATACCGACCCTTTCTTCTTCTCGTTGAGATGTGGGAAATTTGTCGTTGTGCATCGAGAACTCTTTTAAGACTACTATTATTTTATAGCTGGAACGCTGTTAAACTTCAGACGTGCTAACGAAGTCTTGTTGTGACACCTGAGCGCATACTTCATTTTCTTGTTTGTACGGTTGATTGCTTTTTAAATGTAGCTAGCTTCGAACCGCTTGCTGCTCGAAAACCATAACATAGAAAAAGTGTTCGAATCGAATAAATCAGGTGCGTATAGCGTGTAGCCCGGCCTGGAAGATGCTTCAATGAGTGCAAAATCGTCAAAAAATGGTAACAGGAACAATCACAAACATTCTTCATAAAGTACCCTACGAGGTTTATTGTAATTTGCAGCATTTCATTACATGGTTCCTTCCAATCATAGCAATCATTTCCGCGTGGATCAATTTCCTTTATATTCTTCGAAAGTCGCCGTATGGAATTTACATTCTGATGATGACACGGATTCTCTACTCTTTTTCACAGGTTCGTTCCTTGAAACGGCATCGTTTTTTTTCATAACAAATTTTTCCCCTGTAGGTTCCGTTATTCGTCTCTCCGCAGTCAGTTATGCTTCGATGTGTTTATCAGGATGCACTTTCCTCAATACATGGCTCGCCATGAGGTTTTTCTACCCTTCAGGTCACTCGAGTTGTTCTTTACTGTGCATATTCCATAAAACTCATTTTTTCACAATCATTCTAGACAGTACCAGTTTTTGCAGATTGCAATTATATGGGTGCCGACCCTTCTCGCATTCGCATTTGCGTTTCATTTGGTAATGCGCAACAGTGGCACCGAACCATGGGAAGCCTCCGATGCAGTATGTGATTTTTGTTTTGCAGTTGATTTGAAATGCAGAGTGCCGTTCTGCAGCTGCAGCAAATGTTGAATGAGAGACGAAATCATCTTCTATAGTTTCCTTAAATTCGTTTTTTCTTCAGTTCTACAGTTTGGCAAACGGGATCCTTCCGCTTAACTCTCAACAAGCCAAAAGTGCATTCTTCTTTCGTTCGCACGGGCAGACAACTTGAGGTTAACACAACACAGAGATACAATTTCAGATTTCAGCATGTGCTATGTTTTCCAATTAATATTAAATTTTCCCTGTTCTCATCATTTAATTGATAAATACACTCATCACTTCATTACCTAGTGATTTATCTCAAATAGATAATTGATGATTTCCCATTAGCTGTTTTGCTTCGAAGAGTAAATGAAGAAATCCCAGTTTAAAAAAAAGTGAATTCGCGTTTCATTCTTCTACACAAAAATACGCCACTGCGGAAGAAAAGTGTCACGTATAGTGCAATGAATGGGAAATCCGAACTATAACAATGGCAGTAAGAATAACAACTCTTATTGTTATTCTTATTCTTACCGCTCGGGCCTTCAGTGCGATGTCTCGATGCCGAGCAACAGCCATCCGTTTGGCTGTTTTAGCTTGTTGTTAACCACCCGCTAGCTGGGCTGTCAGTGGTATGGTGGGATGCAGCCGGGTATCGAACCCAGGTCTCCCCGCATGCGAAGCGGAGAGGCTCTACCACTGAGCTACTGCCGCCCTAAGAATGATAATAGTAATGATAAATGACGACAATAGTAATTGACAATAATAATAATAATAATAATAAATGATAACGATGATAATGATACTAAGTAGTTTTACTAATAATAAATAGTTATGATAATAAATTATAGTGATAATAATAATTCTTATAATAAGTAGTATGAATAATTATAATAATAATTAATAAATGACAAGAGTAAAGTGAATAAATAATAATAACAATGATTAATAATAATAATAATAATGTTAATAATAATAAGCAATAATAAATGTCATTAGTAAACAATATTAAATAATAAATATTATTATAACTGATAACAATGACAAATAATAACAATAAATGAAGACAGTAGTAACAATAGTAATGAATAATAATAGCAATAATAATAAGAACAAGTGATAACGGTAATAATAATAGCCGATAAAAATAATAATGGTAATAATAGCAAAAATAATAATAATAATAAACAAAAATAACAATAGTAAATGTTGAGTGGATGTGTAAATGTGTATTGGGAGTGAGGTCACCATTTCGTATTGAGTGTACTGCGTGCTGAGAACTTTCATCATCTTCACATAATCGTTTTTAGTTTGCTCCGAATGCAACGTTCGCGCGCAAGTTACTTGCAATCCTGCAAGCGATCACCAAAACGTCAACAATGATGATAGGTAAGCGGTTAGTCTTAAGCCTTTACTTGATCCACGAAAATACGCGAAACGAAATGGCAAACAGAGTAAGTACATTATTGTAAGAGGAACATGCCAATAGCAAGAAATCCGCTAATCCTACTGTTATCTTATTCATTTGATTTTCTCTAAGGCTAGATAAATCTAGATCGCTTTGAATAAAAGCTCACTAGCTCATCTGCTAAGCAAGTCGATAGAACGCAGAGCTCTTCCACTAGTGGACCGAGGATCTAGACTTATGGTTTGATATCACTTTCTTATTTCAGGAGAGGTTGATGCGGACAATGTGCTGGAACGGAAGGAATGGATTCCCAATTTGTTATTACTAGCCTTTGAAATCACCACTGTGATCTTATTGATGAATCTAATGGTACATTTTGGTAATCTTTTTTTGTAGAACGTCCTTTATTGTTGCCAATGTATATGCGGGACATAAAAAACTAACGACAAACGCCATAGGCAAATGAGTAAACAGCATCATTCTAAGGGATAATAGATGAATAATTAAGTAAATATCAATCTACTGGCGTTCTTGGCGAAACATGAAAATGATGGTAATGAAAGCGATGCTTGAAAATTGGAACTGGACTTTGGATGAGAACTGCGCTTTGAGCATACGATTAGCTTATCTTACCCCAAAATGTGAAAACGCTATCATTTTGTCGCAGTTATATGACTGCGTCTGCAATGCAACAGAACGTCTCCATAGAACTTTGCCGGATGGTTCATTTGGGAATCATCTTAAAGCTAATTCTTTTACCTTATGTTATTTTCGTTATGTGAGAGGATTGCAGGCTTCTGGAGCTGCATAATGAAATGCGTTCCGCGACCCATCGTAAATGCTATCAAACCGTTAACTTTCACAGTATCTTCGTCGCATATCGAAGATTCCTTCACTTGTTCTTTTGTTTCGAGCGGATTTTCAGGGCAATTCAATCACAGTTTACAATGAGCGTTTTTTTTTCAAAAGGATGTGCACCCCAAGGAAGCCTCAAGGATCGAAGGAATTCATGATCAACGATACGGATTTTCAGGGCAATTCAATCAGAGTTTACAATGAGCGTTTTTTTTTTCAAAAGGATGTGCACCCCAAGGAAGCCTCAAGGATCGAAGGAATTCATGATCAACGATATTGCAGATCTCACTAGCTGTGGGCGACGTGAACGAATTGCGACACTCGGCTCAAGCAAAGCTTCTCGAAATCAAAGTGATTTTTCATTAAATAGTACCAACGATGAAACTGTTTGGCAGGCGCATTCTCTGTAGATAGATACAGTTGACGATGCGTGTTCGTAACTATGTATTGCGCTGAAAAATGTTTGTATTATACGTTTATATGAGGCTTGAAGTCTGCAAATGGACGGGTGATAAAAACCGTTCACAAGTGGATTAAATATATGGGAACAACTAATGCAAACAATGTGAACAAACGACTTAAATAAAATAAGAATAAATTCATGGATAAAAAACGCCTATTTCGATAAAACGCCTAAAGGGTGGATAAAAGTCGTAGAAGAAGAAGACAGGCATTGAACGCCTATTTCGGTGGAAATTCATGGTCTTCGCGCTATTTCGCATTCAGTTTTGGCGTGCTCAATCGAACCACGACAGGTATTTCAAGTGCCATTCGGAAGACTTGTTTTTCTATTTTGACTGGTTCGTACTGTAGCGATCATGAATTCTTTTAATAGAAAGGAGAAACGTAGGCGAGTGATATTATTTGCATTTGCAGGTTACGTTTGCAATTGAAGCGTTGCAGTTAGCAGAAACATGTGATTGTCTGCCGAAAATCAACCTGCTCCACAGACAGTCAACAAACAATGTGCTCGTTCTTGATTACGACGGACAAGCTTTCAGCACTCATAAAACCTTCGACTTTGGAGACGATAACATAGGTAAATACTTCTACAATTTTTATGAATGGATTGCCCACGAGTTAAAATTTTTGAACCATTTTGTGAAGCGCTGATGCATCCCATGCTTAACAGTTGAAGATCAATTACATCAGCCGAAAGTGAGCCTGTAAGGTTGAAAGAGGAATACTTATTGAACGAGATTACAGAAAAAAATACCTCTTTTTACATTGGTGAGCAAACTTTATGAGATCGTATCATAATGAAAACATGGCCGTACGTAAATAATAACTCTTTCCCACGAATGCATATGCGGAACTGATCATGCTGTGAATTTCAGTGATCAATTTCGCAAATGAAGGATGTTGATCCACAGCAACACCTTGAATCATTTTCTAAGGATTTTTTATCCATAGGATATTTTAGCGCCTTCGCAAGACCCAACAATATCACTGAATGACAGAAACTAACTAGAGGGGAAGCTTGCTATTTTATTACTTAGAATTTCAACTACTAAATGAGAGGAGTTCTCTCCATTCAAGCTTACTTGTTTCTTATTTTGCGAATGCGACCATGAGGCTTGGAAAGATAATGAGGTTTTTGAATGAGACGTTTCTATGGTAAAATCCTCCCGGATGAGCAGTTATCGTTTCAGCAATACGCGCAACGTGATTCTAAAAATTAGAAAACCGGTGGCAATGGTGTATTTTCAGAACGATCTCCTTTATACAATATTTCGTTATGAGAAATATGGCTGCCTCGACTGTCTTTCGTACGATGACTTCTTGCAGACTCAGTTGTTATCGATTAGGAGCATTTTAGGCAAGTCCTTACTTGGTGACAGTACCCGAGTTGCAACCGATGGAAGCATGTTGGGACGGAGGGGCGAAAATGCCAGACCAGAACCCGGCTTTTTGAAGTACTTTTGTTCTATTTTTTTCGCACATCTTATTTTTGCTGATCTTATTTATATATTTGTCATTTGCAATTTAAATTACAGCGGAATCGTTGGCTGACAAACGCAATTATTTTTGGTCTATATTTGTTCACCAAAGTCACGGAAGCGAAAATGTTTAAGCTTATGAAAGGATCTAAATTCCTTGGCAAGTTGCTTCGAACACCTCTGCTAAATTTTTGTCGATGTATTTCTAAACTAGTGTGCTATAATTATGCAATTATGCTGTCATTTCATTATTGGGTGATTACATATTTTTGTAAACCTTGGATGGGTCGCCCAAAAAATGTAAGCATAAAAGATGTAGTTGCTA
Source organism: Toxocara canis (assembly GCA_000803305.1). Taxonomy (NCBI): domain Eukaryota; kingdom Metazoa; phylum Nematoda; class Chromadorea; order Rhabditida; family Toxocaridae; genus Toxocara; species Toxocara canis. Next base: position 1,013,945 of record JPKZ01003130.1, read on the forward strand.
TTCACCGTGTGCGCAGTAACATATTTTAGGCGCAGTATTCATCCCATTCCATTGTCCTTCAGCGGCAGTGAACAGTCGCATCGATACGAGCCAAATGAGACGGTTGAAACAAATTATTCATCCTCTGCTACTACTGCCACAACTGCATTCTATTCGACGCCCAAGCAACTAAATCCTCTATCAAAGGCAAGCTCAATCTATTGCACTTGTTACTTATCTGATTACGATATTTCCATCATTACTCTCGCCATCACATAGTCTTAGCAATTAGAAGTAGGCTGCTAATTCCTTGCTCAAAACTGCGCTCGCGCCTGGTCATGAAGTCTTAGTCGCAGTTCACTTAGTGAACGTCCTATTTCATTTGTTTACATCTCGTCATCAGAAGCAGTGCGCTCTCTTTGTCGCATAATGTTGAGATGATTGAAAGTGCTCCACAGCGTCACAGTTCCCATCCAGGATTGCATAACCTGCATATCATATGAGAAATACGATACTTGCATTTATAGCAGGATTAGTAAAGTCTCTAAAGGAGCCGGGAAATGTTGATTGCTTTCTCGTGAGAAGTAATAAGGTTTTATATTCACAACGAAGATGTTGTGTTCGGCTTATATATCAGTACTTTATGCTTTGCTATACTATATTTCTCATCGGCGCGCTGTAGCGCTCTATGCTGTACTACGGTACAGTGCGATATAGCTCAATTTTTGCTCGTTGTTTATACAGCTTAATATAGGGGCATTTTAGCATACAAGGATATAGTAAAATACTTAGACAAAATGTGAGAAGTACGGTACAGAATATTTCGACAAGTCGCCTAATGTATACCTAAAACGTCCGTGACTCTAAAGGTCACTTGAGAGCCGAGAAAATGCCGGCAATACAATCGAGCCCGTTCTCAAAATCATCCTCTACGACATCATTGGAGCCGCGCAAAGGGTTGAATTTACGTAGAATCAACACGACTTCTTTCCACGTCCCGAACAATTATAACGTTACGATGCGATTAATAGTGCTGTTACTGCTGCACTGTACTACATTTACAGCTATAAAATATGTCTTCCGAGTTCATTTTGTGTTTTTCCAAGAAATAGTGCTCTATAACAATAAGTGTAGTATGGTACCACGATAGATCCAATGCTGCACCTCAACTCTTTTTGGAGGGTTTATTTAGATCCCCATAGAATGGGAGAGGGGGGACAATTTTTTTTCTTTTTACCTGTTTTAGTTTGTAGGACGATGATGTTAAGATACGAACAGCAAGTGTTCCAGGTCTATAATGTGCATTTTTCAACGGGTGAGCGCAGAATTCGTCTGGAAAGGCGTTCAATAAGAGGGCGAACTGTCCAAGTAACACTCGATGGCGCAGTTGTTCAGCTCATTGAGGGCGTCGATTCAGGCATCGAGATATTCGACGGCATAATCGAAGGGCGAAGGACGAACGATGTTGGCGCAGATCCAGAGGGGCTAGAACGTAAATTCGCCCGCTGGTTGATTGGGCTCGATTGGTCCAGCCTGCTTGAACTATAATCGGAGTTTTTCCCGATCCATTTGCTGCACGTATCGTGCATGAAAAGGATCTCAGCTAACAAGCGGCGGAAGTGAAAGCTGTCTTTACGCATCTTTTTTAAAGCATTGCAGGCAGTTAAAGTTGTTTTCGTCGATAAGCGAGAAAGATTGGCGATAAGTTGGCAGATTTTCCTGTCATTTCATTAAAAGTTGGCGGACTTAACAAATTATATTTATTTTTTCACTTGAGACAGATTTACATATATATATATATATACATACTCTATCAAAAGTATTTTGTCTCATGCTTTTTCCTCAACTAGCAGAGCTAGGCTGTCGAAGGATACAAAAGCCGGCGAAGTTTAAGTTGCCTCAGTGAGTTGTTGCGAAATCGAGGAACTGTAGCGAAATGCTGCTGCGATAAGAGCGAAGCTGATTGCGACCTATGACACTAGACGGCGAGTAGAGCTTATCAGATACAAACTGGGCTGAGCGGTAGGTATCGGATTCTCTCTAGTAAAGCACCGGAAGCTTCTTTTCCGGGAGCCTTCAAGGCGAAGCATGAACATAAAATTCAATACAGAGGGAATGTTGGTGCAAAAGGAAAGTTTACCAAAGGAAAGTTCTATTTGAGGGAGAAATATTGTTTAAGAAAGCGGCTCTACTTTTCGCGAGTTTTCGATAGTACAGCTGTGTTAAAGGGGTCTGGGTATATACGAGACGCCTATGCAGTGCTTAAACAACAGCTGTGATAAAGAATCTCTAGAAAACACAAGGAAAAGAATAATTTGTAGTAGGTGGTCTCAGCGGAATGAGCCATGCATATTTCTCCGACGTAGTTGTCACATAGTGAGCCCAATTAATCAACTTTACTCGGATGATGAGTTAAAAACTGAAGAAACGATAACAGGTAAATATTTATATGAGCAATCTTGTGTGGAAGTTGAAGCTGCATATGAAATTTTGCGTTCTAACGGAGTGATTTTCCGTGCTATGTTCAATTCGTTACTTTTAAGTCTCATATGAACTATATCTGCGACAAAACCCTTCATTGCTTGCAAAAAGACTTTGGGACACTAACTTGTCGCGGAAGAGAAATAAGGGAAATGCAAATTTCACGCAAGTGACAGTAAACTCTTTAGAAAAAACGGATACTATTGTACACTGTAATTCATCACTACCTTTCAGAATAATTCAAAAGTTCTCGCTGTCTCACAAAAACGTAAAAACCAAAGTGTTGACTAGTTGAAAAGTTGGCGTTGTCAATCGCCGCACAGGTTACGAGTAAGAATGGCATTGTTGAACAATGATCTTCTTTGGTGAAATTTTTTGTATGTTTGCACTTGCTGTAGAGAAGAATAACATTTTCGTATCTAGTGAACAAAACGGACAGGTCTCGGTGAAATTGTTTCTCGTAGAAAATACGAAAGTTTTGTTTCCATAATTCTGGAAGTGCCTCCACAAAATAGTAATACCGAAGTTTTAATCTCGTTTGATCTCCTAAACTGTTATTCTTTCTCATCTCACATTCCTAAAATTGACCACCACCAATTCTTTTCGTTGACGGCTCACATTTTTTTATCATGACGTCAAAAAATTTCTGCTCGACAAAAATTTTTGCTTCCAACTGTGCTCTTTCATTCGGTCTGAATCCTTTGTGCATATCTGATAAAAGATGTGGATTGCGGTGAGGTTGTTCACAATTAGACGTGCGCCTAAATATCGTTTTACTCTAAGCTATTCTGATGTCATTTTAATATTTATGGAATCGCCGAAACTGTTTGGAACCCGATCACCTTTCCTTCAGCTTATCGCATTGCTCATTTTTGCACATGACTTCATTTTTTTTAAAAGATCTTCGAATGTTCCATTAATACAACAAACAAGTACCGTCCAACCCTGAATAAAAGCTCTAATGACTACCTCCTTCCTCCTGAGTATGGCGAAAAAATAGAACCCGTCCTCCCCCTCTTCCCATCAAATTCAATACAGAGGGAATGTTGGTGCAAAAGGAAAGTTTACCAAAGGAAAGTTCTATTTGAGGGAGAAATATTGTTTAAGAAAGCGGCTCTACTTTTCGCGAGTTTTCGATAGTACAGCTGTGTTAAAGGGGTCTGGGTATATACGAGACGCCTATGCAGTGCTTAAACAACAGCTGTGATAAAGAATCTCTAGAAAACACAAGGAAAAGAATAATTTGTAGTAGGTGGTCTCAGCGGAATGAGCCATGCATATTTCTCCGACGTAGTTGTCACATAGTGAGCCCAATTAATCAACTTTACTCGGATGATGAGTTAAAAACTGAAGAAACGATAACAGGTAAATATTTATATGAGCAATCTTGTGTGGAAGTTGAAGCTGCATATGAAATTTTGCGTTCTAACGGAGTGATTTTCCGTGCTATGTTCAATTCGTTACTTTTAAGTCTCATATGAACTATATCTGCGACAAAACCCTTCATTGCTTGCAAAAAGACTTTGGGACACTAACTTGTCGCGGAAGAGAAATAAGGGAAATGCAAATTTCACGCAAGTGACAGTAAACTCTTTAGAAAAAACGGATACTATTGTACACTGTAATTCATCACTACCTTTCAGAATAATTCAAAAGTTCTCGCTGTCTCACAAAAACGTAAAAACCAAAGTGTTGACTAGTTGAAAAGTTGGCGTTGTCAATCGCCGCACAGGTTACGAGTAAGAATGGCATTGTTGAACAATGATCTTCTTTGGTGAAATTTTTTGTATGTTTGCACTTGCTGTAGAGAAGAATAACATTTTCGTATCTAGTGAACAAAACGGACAGGTCTCGGTGAAATTGTTTCTCGTAGAAAATACGAAAGTTTTGTTTCCATAATTCTGGAAGTGCCTCCACAAAATAGTAATACCGAAGTTTTAATCTCGTTTGATCTCCTAAACTGTTATTCTTTCTCATCTCACATTCCTAAAATTGACCACCACCAATTCTTTTCGTTGACGGCTCACATTTTTTTATCATGACGTCAAAAAATTTCTGCTCGACAAAAATTTTTGCTTCCAACTGTGCTCTTTCATTCGGTCTGAATCCTTTGTGCATATCTGATAAAAGATGTGGATTGCGGTGAGGTTGTTCACAATTAGACGTGCGCCTAAATATCGTTTTACTCTAAGCTATTCTGATGTCATTTTAATATTTATGGAATCGCCGAAACTGTTTGGAACCCGATCACCTTTCCTTCAGCTTATCGCATTGCTCATTTTTGCACATGACTTCATTTTTTTTAAAAGATCTTCGAATGTTCCATTAATACAACAAACAAGTACCGTCCAACCCTGAATAAAAGCTCTAATGACTACCTCCTTCCTCCTGAGTATGGCGAAAAAATAGAACCCGTCCTCCCCCTCTTCCCATC
>JPKZ01003130.1:1018903-1079103 GCA_000803305.1 Toxocara canis
TAGGTTGCTTATTTTTAAATCCCTTTCTTATAGAAAAGTTAAATTTATAGTACTTGTCTTTTTCGAAGTGATATGTATAATCTCTTCAATAATTAGTTGGTAAACCAGTCGGGAAACTAAATAAAAGGCTATTTGTGCTCGGGAATATCCCCTCCTGGTATTTCATCAAAATTAGTTAGAAAACTATCGCAGTCAAAAAACGAACGATTTATTGAAGATGCAAATGTTTAAGAGTCTACGTCGATGTGATTAATGAGAACCAGATGAATGTAAGTAGTATTTATGAGCCTTGTACTTTTTTTGTGACTCATTGCAGCTTTCGAATTAGAAATTCATTGCAAAACGTAGCAACTCAAATCACATCTCAAGTTACAATCCAATTGCTAATAAATCACAAAGTGCCAAAATCGAACGAGCAACCTTCTCCTCTGCTGCACATTGACCACGTTCAGCTTTTCTCCTCATCTGTAAAAGAGCAGTATCACTGGTCACGACCATTTATTCAGCTTGCAATAACATTTCAGCAAATGGGATGTCGCAGCGAACGAGATGGGAAGAGACATTTGCATTTGCACAAAGAAATGAGAAATTTTGGTAAAATTTGGTTACAATTTTTTAAACGAATCAAAACTTCATCTCTAAAATAATCAGCGAATTTGAAACTTGCTCTCTTTTTTTATCAGATGCATTCAAGCAAATCGGAAAAGATGCCATGCAACCGGTATGATGATATATGATTTATGGCAACGTTATTTAAAACAGTCTAATAAATTTCCGAAAACTGGTATAAATGAAGACTGCTCAGCTGAGTACAAATGTTCTACTGCTCGATTTACGATGAAACAGCGCCTCTTAATGCGCGCTGCGAAGCGATGGTGGATCCACATGATCAGGAGATATCACTGCCGGCAACTTTTAGCGCTTGTTTTTCCCAAATTTCTCATCTCTTATCCATAAATTGGCATTCCAAGCTGTATATTGCTGCGGTTTATAGCAAGCAGAAGAATCGTTCTTGAAGGCATTGAATACCTCAACCTATCTTTCCTGTGCAGTTATTGTATATGTACCATAATTTATTCAGAAATTCACGATTCGTCACTAAATTTTGCTTGAAAGACCCGGTAACGTCAATGCTTTTACGTGCCTATTTTCATCGAGGTAGCTTCCCATATCCACGAATTGAAACTACCGCATACGCAAACAGACATACATGTATAAACAAATTCATGTTTATGCACAAACATGATCGGTGCAAAATGCGCTTTCGTCGTAGCGAAAAACACAAAAAAAAGGAACTATTAATGTTCTTTTTCCATTCGAAAAGCTAGCAAACTACGCGCATGAGGCAAATTCCTATGCTCCAAGAGCCTATTAAAGGAGACGAAACGCGGTGATTTATTTCAAAGAAATTTGCAAAGGAAATCATGTTCGAGGCATTCAAAATATTGCTTCTTTTATCAACTCATAGCTAGTGCATCCAGTGTAATGATTATTTGGCTAAACATAACGGCAATTTTAAATCCGTCTTCAAATTAAACTACTCTGAACTGCATCACTCCATAATATTTCCTGAAACTTTCCAGCCATCCCTGCCGGCCACCAATGGAAACAAATGGGAATATGAGATCCAAACCGCCAATCGAACATTCTCACATTCCGCCTCTCAACTCTTGTGTCATCTCCATGCCGTCTTTCCTTGCTAGCCCAGTGAAATCAAAATGTATGTGGGCCCAAATTACACCTCCGCCCTGTTCGCTAGACAAAACGAGCGCGAGAGTGGAAAACTTATTAATTGGCCAGGTAGTTTTATTCATCGTCTAAACCAAAAGTTGCAACGGTTGAGATTTAACTTCCTCCAACATTTTCCTACTGCGCCCGCTCCGCTTATTCCTCCCACGCCTAATTTGTTTATTCCTACTACGTCGATCGTCTTTTTTCCTACTATGCCCGCCTCTTTTGTTCAGACTGCGCTCACTTCGTCCGTTTCTGTTGTGCCTACTTCACTTGTTCCAACTACGCCCGTTTCGTTTGTTTGTACTGTGCCCACTTCGTCTGTTCCTACTTTGTCGACTTCTGTCCACTTCCCTCTTTGCTACTATGCCCATTTTGATTGTTCCTACTGTGTTTATTCATTTGTTCTACTGCGCTTTATTCATTTGTTCCTAGTGTGCCCTGTTCGTTGGTTCTTACTGCGCCCACTTAACTTGTTTCCTTTATGCCCATTTCGTTTGATGTTATGGAGTACACTTTATTTGTGCGATGCGCAGTCCCTCCTTTCTTACTGTGCCCAATTCGAGTGTTGCCAAATTCTGTGATTTCTTCTACTCTGCGCATTTTGCTTGTGTACGGCGTGCAATGTCATAATGTTCGTGTATTGCCTGCTGTAAACACAGTACATTTAGAATATTTGAATCTTGTGTTGCAGAGAAATGTGCAATACTTCCATACAAAAGAAATCCATAGGTACTGTGCATCAGGACATATACGAAGATGCAAAACAGTAAAGTATATGTGGCGTTTCTCCCTATTTGCATTATAGAAATGGTCATTTAAGATAACTATAAATAGGTTTGAATTTAAGGACTATATTTGAAGTGTTAAGATTAAGTAAACGAGACAAGAGCTCGTATGCCTAAACTTAAAGAAACGCTAATTAGTGGAACGCGAGAAGTTGGATTATACTTTCATTTCGTCAGGTACTGTAAACAGTATTTGTCTGCCGCTCTCAGACTGAAATAGCGACAAAGAGGTCTTCCAGCAAATGAAGCGGGAGCTCTACCACTGAGCTACTGCTCGCCCATATACACATATACATATATACATATATATATGTATGTATATATATACATATATATTTCATTTTATTTCATGCATTGAACTACACAGAGTGATACAAAACTACCACTGCTCACCTATATGGAAATAGTTCTCGCTTGAGATACCCGAAGTCATATCTAGCATTCATGAATGCAGAGTTAGTAGCGTTGACATATTTTGCTTTTTGTTGGCTTTTGAAAACAAATGAATTTGTTTTGGTTACATATCATGCATCATCATTATTCAACGCAATTAAAAGGATTCATGCATTAGCGAACCATAATTTCTGTGATACCTATTTGACTCACTCGTAGCTCTGATGCCGAGGAAGATCTGTCTCGCTGTCTTCGTCTTCTTCTTATCGTTAGTTTTTCAAACAAATTCTTTGTTAGGATAGCGAAGAAATGTCGAAATACTAAAGCTTGTATGCGAAATGAAAAATCGCAAATGAGAATCGTTTTGGCCCCCAGGCACTGCAATCGAAAGCAGTCTTGCCGCAACGATTCGTTCGATTCACAATTCTTCGTTACCGTTCGTTAACTTTGCAATCCAATTCGAACAATGTTATATATGTATATGTGAGTTCATATTTTAGACGTTCACCTTGCAACCTTTAGCAAACAGCACAGAGCACAAGCACGCAAAACAACAAACAATAAAACTTCATTCTTTCTTAGCTGGACGAGCGAAAAGATTGACCATAATAGCGATTAATACCAAATAATTTATGATGATACCTGACTTCTTCCGACCAAATACGAAAAGAAATGTGATCGAAATAGGTTCGACCCTCAACCAGCCTGATGAATAAAAATTAGAAACCAAAAAGTAAACCGTAAAATCAGGCATCATAATATCATCTCAAGCATAAAGAACAAATAGCACTTAAGTTAAGAAGAAAATTCTCCCATATGTAAGTGACTCAAATTTAGGCAAACGTCACAGTATTTGCGAATATAAAGACGCAAAATTTACAAACAAACAAAAGCTCGTTTTGCCAACGATGAGAGGGAGATAAATAATGCTTGGGTCCGTAGCGAATGCTAGTCATAGCGAAGAAATTTGCTATTGTAATGCGTTTCTTTCTCATCTACATACTCATACACAAGCATCACATCTGCTGAAAACTACCGTACAGCGAATGTGAACATCAAAATTTTAATGATGGGCTGCGCAAAGCCCCAAGCAAGCAGTAACTCAAAACTGCACACCATAATTACAAATACGAATGCTGTTAGCTAGGTCATGTACCGCGTTGTTTATACAAGCGATTGCACACTCACTCCTCTACGACACTTACAATGCCACGCAAACAGTTGGTATATTTTGGTTGTAACGTTAAGAATTCTCTGAATGAAATCTGTTCTTTCCGATTTACGCTGAACGTTGCAAAAAACAAAATCGACGATCTGTTTTGTAATCTATGTTCAGCATGTGACTCTTGATTTGCCAACAACGGCTACAGATCACACACTCATGAAAATAAAGCATATTTTAAAAAAGCGAACAATAAGCGTTCTATCAGGATGCATGATTTGACTGAATATGCAAAATGGCATTGATCCACTGCTAATTAGGTGCAAAAGTGAAATTCGTATAGGCTCTTCTTGGCGTGTTTATAATCTTCCAAAAGCAAAGCTTCTTTTACACTATTTCAGACTTTTTTTTTCTCAGATGCTTTCAAGCACCTAAGATATCTAACGTATCCCACCAAATAAAGCCCCTGAGCCTTCACAGTTCACGAATTTCCACACAAGATGGGAATATGCCAAGCGAGAGGGAGGGGAGGGGGGGGAGGGTATTCGAAGTGACACGGCACGCTTTGCGCTGGATAGCAACGTCTCAATAGCCTCGTAAAATTTCAGATGAAACAGTACCATACTGGAATGATGCCGTGAAATATTTAAGCTAGTGCGTTATCCACCTACACTAGAGCCGCGGGATACCGTACTGTAGAAACGAATCCAAAAAAAGTCAACTCTAAAGCCACAAGGGCGAATTCGCGCCTAAAAAAGGTCATTATAAATTTGCTGAAGATGACTCTATTCGTCACACGAAATTTGGGGTGTTATTTTGCATGTTTCAACCAACGAAATTTGCTGGGTATTTCGCAATCGCAGGCAGCTGAGAATAAGTATGCTGATGTTGGACGAGTGCCTATTGCATGTCCAGACGTGGCATTAGCGTGCTGAGCCGGCGAAGGTAAAAAGCGGAGAAACGAATGTGAGCACAGCTAGTAGCAGTAATCCGAGCAGAGGCACACCTGCGCGTGTCGCATTCGGTGCGGCACTCGACGCATCGGCGCGTGTAGCAGTTACTCCCGAACCTTCGTCACTTGTTTCTACAGATGGCCAACAGTCCGGACACGCATCTTGCAGTGACCGCGTCTGCTTGGCCGAATACGATGACTTCACCTGAACCATGGTTAACCGCATTTTGTGAACCCCTTTTTTTACCAATTCTATTTTTAAGAAGGGTTCAAATTCTATGGTAAAAATTTTCATATCATTTTTTTTCAACGTGTCGAAAATTTTGAAGGTTCGACCGTTACTACAGCAAACCAGACATAACTCATGCAATTCACTGAAAGGAAAACCATGACTATACGCTACAATCTACTTATTGTCAAACTCTTCGACCTTGTAAGAAAGTTACTAGTCATTCAAGTCGTTAAAAGAATCATAAAAGACGCTTATCGTAAGATGGACCAGAATCCACCGTAGTGATACAGAAGCCGATTAGGCTACTCAACATTCTTTGCAAATCAGAAAAACCGTAAGACAATTAAGTTCAATGGAAAGAAAAACAATTGATGAGTAGCTATTTGAAAATGCCTTTCCGATTTAGTTTGTTCCTAGCGTGGAAATTGTAGAAACTTAAAGAAGCACGAGGATGGAAGAGCCCGAAACAGTGTAAACACCAACATGCAGCTTCAACGAACTACAGAGTTCTATATTATGCGTTTTGTTTATCCTTCTACGCTCGGTGACGTTTAAAAAAATCAGTACCTGTTGCTCGGGATCGTAATAATCAAAAAGAACCATCTGAGCGGGCTTTTGATCGGCAACCTGGTAAACCATGTCACTGAATAGAGACAAACACACCGGCGTTGATCCAAGCTGTAAAAGAGGGACGCCAATATCAAGAAAAATGAATGACAACTACTAAAAGAAGCAGTCAACGACATAGAAATACAACACTCGTATTATGGGTCAAAGTTTGAAGGAGACAATTCAATGACAGGACATGGCAGGAGGACAGGGAGGGGGAGGGAAGGGGAAATGTTAGTAGCACGAAATCAAATGATGTCATATACTCAGAATGAAATCGATGTTTCGGAATAAAGTGTGATCTCCGAAGAAGAACTGACTAAAGTCACAGTCTCTAGCTTGAAAACAGTGCGGGCTATATGAAAAAGTGGCAGAATGGGGAAAACACCAAATCCATTTGTCTGACTTACCGGGTTGAAATACAAATTCATTTTTGTATCCTCTTTGTCGAGTTCAGCCCTTTGCAAGTCGGCAATTTCTGTCAAACGTCCTATCTCGTCTCCGTCGAATCGGTATCCGGTCAGTGCGTTCACCTCGGCCACAGCCATGTTGGACCGTTGCCCGGGTTTCGTGTAGCTATAGCAATGTACTTCAATAGATAATTACAAAGTTAAACGGATCAAGTGAACTCTAGTGTAAAGCGAATGCGGTGAACTTTTAATAACACTTAAGGTGAAGCTGTAGCGCCAAGAGTTCGATCAAAATGACGGAAAAAGTAGACTCAAAACAGGAGCAAACGTACTTGCAACAAAGATCAAGCTGCAATCGGTTGCCACCATGAACCTCCCTGACATCTTTGGTGCAATAGAAAGGCGTATCATCCTTGGTGGCCACTCGGTAGTAAGAGTATTGCGCCTGCGCAAAGATCACTCCTCTCCCTTTCGCTTCAACCAGCACTGGCTCTTCCAGATTTGAAAGCTAAACATTCACTGAGGTGGTCCGTTCTTCAACGGCACTTTGGCCACTTAAACAACAAAATGCGGACTATACACATAACTACAACAACATTCGTTTCTTCTTTAGAAGTTACTGAACAATAAAAATTAACCCCAACTTCATAATAATCCAAATCCAATTTGCCTTGTAAATTCGGCCAAATTAAAAAGTTCACCTCCATTAATACAATTTCACAGCTAAATTTTAGACTTTAGTTATAGAGCAACCTGCACCTTAACTCATGCGCAATGCAGCTTTCGTTCCCCACCAAACAGACACCAGATGGCGATTTGCAGAATTACTGGTATCACAGTGATGAAAAAACGGATGAGGAAGTAATGTTGTTACTGTGCCGCTATTATGCCGATCCTTCGTTTTCAGAAAAAAAGGTCATATAAAATGAAAAAAGAAGATCAGAACCGACAATTTCTCGGAAGTAGCATAGTGATTTTAAATCATCTGGCTTAAGCAGCTAGTCTGATCAGAATCTTTGGTTACGATGAAAAACCGGGACTGATTCCCTCATAAATAAAACAAAAAGCGCCTACTTCATAGGACTGCAACACGATCGCATTTTCGGGTGTTACTTCGAACTGTTGGTTGTTGGCGCCATTTGTCACGGTCACCGAAATATTGAACGTCGGCGAGAATGCTTTTTCAGCGTAAACACCCAGCGCTTGTAAGGCCATTACCGTGTCCTGTATTCAATCAACAAATCGCAGCTGACCATTTCAAGAAAAACGACAAAATATTTTAATCTGAAAAATTAGGTTCGGCGAAACTTGAAGGTAACAGACAAGAAAATCAAAATCCACTGATGAAGGTAACATTTACTACTTGTAATGCTCGTTCCTTGGAGAATACAAAATATGATGGTATATAGCGGGAGGATGTCAACTTATGCTGCTAGTTTGTGTGGAACGTGAGAACAAAAGCATCATAATGCTCGAATACTGCAAGCAAAGCGCAACAGTTGATTTTCTAAGCGAAAAGCGCCCATTTTAATACCGTCACACATATGAGTATATTCTCAGACTCGAACAACAGAGATGACCTGAGCATGAAAAAGGACTATCCGATCCAAATGCACTTCAGAGATATGCACCTCAATAAACGCATTTTTAAAAGACGATCACTTTAAGGTTAACGCGACGCAGCGTAGGGCACCATTTCACGATGACAATTTCTCGGAAGTAGCATAGTGATTTTAAATCATCTGGCTTAAGCAGCTAGTCTGATCAGAATCTTTGGTTACGATGAAAAACCGGGACTGATTCCCTCATAAATAAAACAAAAAGCGCCTACTTCATAGGACTGCAACACGATCGCATTTCGGGTGTTACTTCGAACTGTTGGTTGTTGGCGCCATTTGTCACGGTCACCGAAATATTGAACGTCGGCGAGAATGCTTTTTCAGCGTAAACACCCAGCGCTTGTAAGGCCATTACCGTGTCCTGTATTCAATCAACAAATCGCAGCTGACCATTTCAAGAAAAACGACAAAATATTTTAATCTGAAAAATTAGGTTCGGCGAAACTTGAAGGTAACAGACAAGAAAATCAAAATCCACTGATGAAGGTAACATTTACTACTTGTAATGCTCGTTCCTTGGAGAATACAAAATATGATGGTATATAGCGGGAGGATGTCAACTTATGCTGCTAGTTTGTGTGGAACGTGAGAACAAAAGCATCATAATGCTCGAATACTGCAAGCAAAGCGCAACAGTTGATTTTCTAAGCGAAAAGCGCCCATTTTAATACCGTCACACATATGAGTATATTCTCAGACTCGAACAACAGAGATGACCTGAGCATGAAAAAGGACTATCCGATTCAAATGCACTTCAGAGATATGCACCTCAATAAACGCATTTTTAAAAGACGATCACTTTAAGGTTAACGCGACGCAGCGTAGGGCACCATTTCACGATGATTGAACAAAATTTCGAGCAAAGTCATCTGAATTCGCATGAATAGGCGGGCATAATGCTGGAAAGACAACTGCGCCACGTACAATCTACAAGCATGCGCTATAAACATACTTGTGTGCTACTGAAACCGCCAAGTGCATTCCTCTGTGCGGTGAGCCACCTCACGATTGGCAAACCCTTCTCGACGTCGTCGTTGAGCATATAAGTGAGTAACGCGTATGAGGTCATCTCCACATCCACCGGGCGAGGCTGGTAGAAGTACCGCTGAGTATCCTTCGTTTTGTCTCCTCCCGCCTTTGCCGTCCAGTGCACGCTTCCATCTTAACGGCTTGTTTACCCATATACTTGACGAAATACCAACATAGAGAAAAAGTTTATTAACCGCTAGCTTCATGAAATCGGTTTCTGAGTGTGAACTGTTTCGTCAATGGATAGGCCCCGCACGTTCATCTCAGCTTACATTCACGCTTTTTAGCCTGATTTATGTTACGAAGCTAAAACTTAGCCTAATATGTGCTGTGATCTTATATAATACACAGTACTTCCTCGTCACATCTGTCAAACAGTGGCTTTCAGCACTGCCTTTAAAATCTTGAATGTTTAAAATATAATACGAAACGTTAAAAAAACTTGAGCAAATGATGTTTAATCGGATGTGGAATTTCACGCTGTTGTTTTCTCATTCGCATAATAAGTTCAGTTGCAAATGCGGTTCAAGCTAAAATAATCGTTCGGACAATCGATCATCACTTACCACTATCTTCGACTTTGTGTGATTCCAGCATTTTGAGAGCTTCGCTTTTTTTCGTACTACCTGTCAAGTGGAGTGCATATGTGACGACTGCTAGTGCGTAAGGATCATCTTTTATTTCTTCTAGATGTTGTTCCAAATAGTGTTGCGCTTTATCGTTTTTAACCTGTAAATAATCTCGCTTTCTACTAACCAGTAAAAGTATGGGCACACAAATACGACATACATATTACTTGTAATATACCGTATCAAAACATCGTTATCGGCAGTTAAGCCGACTTTTAACAGCGTTGTGCATTTCCATACAAAAAATCCATCATAAGAAAGGATAGACAACTTGACGCTTTCTTAGGATGTTATTCGGAAAGTCTTACATCGAGCACAACATTCAGAAGATGCTATGTAGAGCTCTTTGAACGCAAAAATTGTCATGGAAGAGTGCACAGATCGCGAAAGTAATGCAATTCTGACTTTGCATTCTAAGTGACTGGCACTGTGTTAAACGAACAGATTCGATTCGGCTCCATTCAGTTCAAAGCACACCAGAAAAGTAAATGCGGACAGTACTTTCCCACGATACCAGCAAGGCGACATAAATGCGTTCTAAGATCTCGTCCCATACTGCCCTCGTTGAAGCACAGCAGAGGGCCAAATAATGCTAAAACATGAACGATAACTCAAGCTTACGATGCACTGACGACACCACGTGACAACATGCATGACACGAATACGGGCTAATAATAAATAAACGATTGACATACGCCATTTTCGAGGAATGCGATCAACACGTAAGCCGTTAACGGAACGCCTCCTTCAGCAGCACCTCCTTGCATATCTTTGTGATGCACCTCTCCACGCTCAGCAAACCCACCATTCTCCTCAAATAGATATTCTTTCATTTGTGCCACCTCACTCGCAAAATCACCTTTGCGACTCCTCTTTAATCGATGCGAAGTCTCGGCGCAAGTACGCAAAAGTTAAGCATTTCAATAACAATGTGGAAAGTGATGATTAATGCTGAAGTTGAAGCAACAGAGAATTCATCAGAAAACCATAACACCAAAGTAAGAGGCAGCCTGTTTTATTTGTTGCACGGTTTAACATAACGGTGGACTAAAAGAGTTTCATTGTCAGTCTCTACCTTATAGGTATCAAAAGCGAAGTGAATAGATCATCTGCGTGAAAGTCGGTCATTTTGTACATAATTTCCACAAACTGGAAACATTCCCCTCTCCTTCACCTTCCGAAAAATTATCGCTAATAGCACAGGTCCAAATAATCAACCAACATGTCAAAACTAAATAAATAACTTTGTGATCAATGAATAAAGTCGAAATAAACTGAAAATATTAGGAGGAATGTTATTGTATTCCCAGTGAATCGAGGTGACGAGAGCTCAATGAGAGCAAAGAATGGTGAAAAGAAAACCGTAGATGTGCTAATGCTAATTTAATGCAGAAACAGTAATTCGCAGTAACAGCTGCTTCCGCATTAAAAAAGGTAATACAGATGAAGACTTCCGCGCACCTTTGGTTTCACGTGCTCTCTTCGTCGTTCTCTGCTTTGATTCGCATCGTATCAATTTGAAATCCAAAAATATGCCCTCAACGCAGCCGCCTACAGTACCTTTCGCACAGACCATCGCATAAAGTTGATCAGAAAGTACATCAGACCTCTCTCTTCTACTTTCTCATAGGAGGCCCTAATATTGAATTTCGAGGAATACCTGCTGCTGTTGAGCGTTGAGGAAAGCGATTGACTTCTGTAGGATCTGATCGTCAACAAAAATGAATGCTTGTGCCTGCTTGAATGACCGCACAACAAACGCAGTTAACCAGGTTGAACCATGCTTATCATTCTGCCCGAACGCCGAAAACGAGTTGTCATCCCTCCTGGAATCTGCGTCATGTAATGCTTGTCTCAAAATATTGGTCTCATCAGCAAATTTTTGTTTCATACAAGTGTAACTGCTAAGGCGATCATATTACCCAGTCGCCATATCAACCACTAGCTTAAATGGTAACACCTCTATCTATTATCAAAATAACCAGAAAAGGTATGATAATTTAACAAATGTTTTCATAAAACGAAAGCATGTGCGAAAAACATCAAGGTATGATAATAAAAACTCTCCCACATGGCATTTGAGAGATGCTCTTTCTCACTAACAGGCTCGATGAATTGCTGTCAGTTCCTCATCCTTATTTTGCTACGTTTCATTAAACTCAATGATTCTATGGCTTTCATTGGTCTCTTTCCAAAAATATCGAGCAAATCATGCCCAATCGAGGGAATTCAAATAGTCACCTTATTTCAACCGACTTTTTCAAACTTCAAAGGCTCTTCTCAGTTCGAATAAAATACATTAATTTCACACACCACACTCGATTTTAATACTGCATTAGTAACAATAACATCAAGAACTAGTTTTGCAAAACAATACCAGGCGTACCGATAGGTAAGCTCTCTTTGATAGCCAGACTCCATGTATTTGAGAGCTTTCGCCTCGATCTGCCCACCAGCACGCTTGGTTGCCTTCAAGTACTTTAGCACGACAATATTGGGAACGAAGTTGACCATGTTTTGTTCTCCACAACCGTATGGCATCTTTACCAGGGAATCAATATTAGCCAACACTGGACCCATAATATCACCTGAAACATGCTGCGATTTTGTCATAATTAACCTAGACAGTGACTGTTAACATAGGCGTGGTTTCCATGTGCCCCTGAAATAATAGTCATACGTTCATTTCAGTGTAACAGAATGACCGGTTAAGGCAATTCTTACGAATATTACTAACGAATTTTGTTTCGGTCGGCCAAGGATTTCAGCAGATCACAAACAATATAACGCCGCAATAATCTGTTGGGTAGTCTATAAGGGCACTAAAAATAGTAATATGGTGGTGGGACCCCCGAAATACCGGTCCCCCGTCCACGGCTTCTGTTTCGGCTGTGGCATGTTTGAGGTTAACCCTTCCTCCTTTCTTCCCCCGCAACAATTTCCTTCCCAACTTTCCTTGTCCCGACCTCGAAAGCCCCAGCGTATGAGAAAAACCAGGAATTTGAGGCCCCTGGTCCATTCTTTTCGATACACATGATATTCTCAGAGACTCCTCCTCCCGCTCCCCCCCCTTCCTGCTGGAGTTTCGTCTCTTAACTTTTCTACATATCTTCACCACACTAAAACGCAATCCTTAAACGCACCGATGATGTCAACGCGGGCTTTCTTCGAACCATCAACCGCGTCCAGAGGATACTGTAAGTCCACTTTTCTGCTGAACGTCGCCTTATCTGATAAGTCGATGACGAGCGGTACATTGCGATCGACACGATATCCCTCTGGCTGAAGGAAAGAGCTCGTTTAACAATGTATCTTGAAATACAGTCGGCTTGGCGACAGTCTTCCACCATACTTGCAAGACTGTCGACAAGGAAACACAAACGGTAGTTAGCAAACGGTATTGTTAATCCGTATAAAAGTATCTACTGTACATGCAGCAGCATGACCTGCGTATTTGCTTGACTTGAACAAATTCTTAGCGTTTAATGAAAAAACACCATATCGCCATCGGCGCTTGTTGAAAACTGGTTTACCTAATTGCTTCAAAAAGAATGCCCTAATAAATACTTCATATAGATATTGTAGTTGGTAGAGGAAATTGGCACTATGGCAAACAGATGCAAAAAACAACGACTATCTCCGATCCGAACTAAACAATTGACATCTAGTGCACAGGGTAAAAATTGCCCACCACTTTTTCGCTACTCTAGGACATGGCAAAAATTGCCGAACAGCACTGCAATGAACTCATTTGCAGTTTTTGGCAACGAGAAAAAAAACGTGTGACGCACCTCCACTTTTAGAGGTTGTTCCACTGCGTCGCCAGCCTTCGCCGACTGTGCAATAACAGACAGTTTCACGTCACCGATGTGTGTGGGCACGATTGGGAAATAAACCGCCTTTGAAACACCTCCGCCTGGCACCGATACGAACCGCATATTATAATTTTTAGATTTTGACTCCTTGCTGCAACAACATTTCTCACAACCGCTCAAAGTAAGCAAATGTGCGCCAACACCATAAACTTTCAAAACATGTATAGATAAAAGCACGGGCGAAAATGATCTCATTTTTTTTCCAGTAAAACTAAAGATGGTCTGATCTAGGTTTGTAAAAGTGTAAGTTTCACATTCCTGTTAATCTCTTTCCACTGAAGCGATTGACCAGAGTAAAGACGAATGTTAGTGCAACCAAAAACAACAGTTTCATACATTCCCAAAATTGGTAGCAAGGCAATATTGTGAACACTTACCTTAAAGGCTTTTTCGATGTGCCATCCTTTTGTAAGAAATCGAAACCAGCACCATCATCGTGCTTCAATATGACCGTCACCTTTAAAAAAATCATCTTGAAGCTGTATGCTTTGAATGATAGAATAGTATTAGGCAAAAGCGGAATAAAGCACGTTGCTCAGAAGTGGAATTGCAATGTTTTTGCCCACAGAAAGGCTGCAAATGCAAGCAAAAGCAAAATTTTTACTTCAAACTTGTCTCTAAACTTTGACTACCATAAGTAGTAACTTTTATGACTGACAGTCATGGCCGCCTTATTATTAGAATTGTGTACGATTGAAAGGGATAAACCCATGGCGTCTACAACCTGCGCCTCGACATTTCGAAATACATTGTGTCTAATATATTCAAAAGTGGCAAAACAAACATTTAAAACGAGTAAAAGAATTGACAAAGGAACGAAAATTCTATTGTGCGTATAACTTTGAAAAAAGGTTCTTGCTGACTGGCGAAACAACTCACGTCTTGTTCGGTGTCCATGTAGTTGAAGACGAGAACTTGGAGCGCGAACTTCTCGCCACGCTTCACAGAGTATGGTAAATTGAGCCGAATGAAGAAAGGACGGAAGATGGTCAACTTTAAAAAGAACTTTTAATGTCATTCATGAGCCAATTCGCCATATCACCTCAGGAAGAAGCAGACGGATATTACAATGTTCATCTGACGCGAATGACGACCGCGCCACGTCCGGCTACCTCATTTCATTTTACTTCTGCTGGCTACCCGCGCAACCATTTAGGAGAACGAACAAATACGAACCATTTTAATGCAGATATTCATTCATTTATACTGCAGTATTTAAAAAAAAAACTCCCAGCAACATCAGCCGCAGTTCGCTTTAACAACAGCTTTGAATTATAGGCATGGTGCGATCGCATAAAAAGCATATTATGCCGTTGAATTTGGCATGAAGAGTTCTTACATTATCTCATCACACTCGATCGCTGATTTTTGATCGCCCATTCCCACCAGACAAGCCATAATCTGTCACCATTTTTTGGGCGGAAGAAAACGAAACGAAACAGTACAAAGCAGACAAATTAGTCGATTGGAAGAATGGTCACCAACCTTCGAAGTCACAGGAGCAACCCCGAGGCCAGTTTCATCATTGATAGCAAAAGCACTTGCTACCCAAGAAGTGATTGTGTCTGGAGCAGTCGCCTCATAAATTGCCTCGCCGGTTCCACTAAAAACAACAAACATCAAAAATGAATCATAAATAAATGTCATCCAAAAAACTGATCACTTATGTCTTAACGAAGCTGGGCAAATAACTTCCTTTATGAAATCTGTCAGCCGTGAAATGGATGATTTCTCGCTCAAATTACGAAGCCGAATGAAAATTAAAAATTTCAAACTGAAACTGAAATGTCCAATGTGTTCCTGCCTTCAGTGGGCATAATCGAGTAATATTTTTCCTTACTTTGTCAGAATATTCTTTCAAATGAAGTTGCAGTACTCGCTGCAGACAACAAAATCACTGCATTCTTTCGTTCTAATTGATAGCCAGTGGCTGTCAACTATTTCTCAGCAAGAAAAAAAATGCCGAATGCACACATAAAACGGTTATCAGATCAGTGAGGAATTACGATCTTCATATTCATTTCATTTCGACATACTAAAAGTGTGGAAGATCAATGAATACGACGCTAGCGTTGAAATATTAGAGTATCGTATGAATAAGTTTTCTTCAAAGGCATTTAATCTGTCCATTGATTTATGGCAACAACATCGAAGTGGATAGCAAGACGATCAGAGATCATTATGCATTATGAAACATTTTGCAATTCCGAACCAAAGGAAAAAATATAATTGAAGATTTTGAACATTTCAGAACAAATTGACGCAAGGGTGTTTCTTTCTGCTCTAAATGAGTGATATATTTAGTGGGAAGTGCAATGGTTCTGTTTAGTTTGGTTCAAATGACAAAAGAAAAAAACATAACAAATAATAACCGCTTTTGAATTTCGTTTTAGAAATACTAATCGCGTTTAATTTCGAGAAATAAATAATAATCGCTCTCGAAACACAAAATGTGTACAAACAATTATTATTAACGATATATCCGAAATTTCAAATCGGCATATTTTGAGTAATTTAACTCGGCACTAATCATCCACGTATAAGTGGCATCTCCTCAACGTTCCACTCAAAGAAAAAATATACGGAAAAGTAAAACTGAAGAATACACAAGAAAAACGCAGGTAGGACTTGTCTGTGGAGAAAAAACGATCATGCAACAGCGGCTGATGTATCTAAAGTTCAACACAATTCGAAGCGAAACCGGCAAGAAAATTTAGATGGGAAAAACTGCGGACATTTGAAATCATTTTGCTTGCCTTGAAAACTCTTACAAGTACTATTGGGTCGACCATGCTTCTACAGCGTTTAATTTCGAGAAATAAATAATAATCGCTCTCGAAACACAAAATGTGTACAAACAAATATTAATGATATATCCGAAATTTCAAATCGGCATATTTTGAGTAATTTAACTCGGCACTAATCATCCACGTATAAGTGGCATCTCCTCAACGTTCCACTCAAAGAAAAAATATATGCGGAAAAGTAAAACTGAAAAATACACAAGAAAAACGCAGGTAGGACTTGTCTGTGGAGAAAAAACGATCATGCAACAGCGGCTGATGTATCTAAAGTTCAACACAATTCGAAGCGAAACCGGCAAGAAAATTTAGATGGGAAAAACTGCGGACATTTGAAATCATTTTGCTTGCCTTGAAAACTCTTACAAGTACTATTGGGTCGACCATGCTTCTACAAATATAAAACATGATGAAAACTCATTTCCACAAATACTCTTTCTTCAGAAGACTTATTGGGATAGAGTATTAAAATTACATGTGAAAAGGAAAGAAATCGTGCTTCCACTCGGCGAATCGTATGAAGCAAAACCCGCGGTTTCTATCACAACAAATAGCCGCCATACTGCCTTAAATGAAGTCCCTGGAGACTACAGGGCTCATAGAGCTCCAGTACAGGCTTTATTCGAGGTGCGGACCATATTCAGGCGGAAGCCGTTATTGCAACCCCTCTGCATGCTGTATTCAAGACAGAAGCACACATTACTTTTGAACGCGAGAGTTTACTTTGAGGAGGAAGGTATTTTATGGCCATGTCCACAAAGGAGGATATTCAAGGGGGTGAGAGAGTGCTTCGTTTTGAGTAACAGAGTAGTATGAAAACTTTCGAAGGTTTCTGAATGAGAAAAATCATCTATATGAAAGGAAAACGAATTTCCCACAGCCACCAAGACCATCATAAACCGCATAACCCAAGAAAGAAACAATTTTCGCGAATTCAATACCACAGGTCCCGTCTGATTTATGTGAGAGTTAAACATATAATTTACTCCAACATCGTCAACAAATGCAAACTTTTCTAATGCTCTGAAATAAAAACGGTTTTTTGAATACCCCCCGAAACAAACCGACTTATATAAGTAACTTAGACATTAGAAAGTTCCTATCTAACACTGGCGATAACTTATGATCATATCACATAAGTGGGATCCAAAACAAGATTCTTGTCGGATTTCTCCTCCCTATCCAGCTCAGCTTCAAAAGAAACAGACCCAGAGGGCAACAGAGAACAGCAAGAGAGAAACTGGGTAGGGGCCTAGCGTGCAGTGCAACGAACACCACACGACGATGACTAGCTCACCGCTGATGAATTTCATTGTGCTCATGAACTGGGTCGACCAATTCGGTACGAAGACAGGTGAACAGCCAAGTGTGCGGAAAGTAGGTACGCGTTCGCATCACAGTAAAGTAGTTGAGTTCAAAAAGGCGAGTCGCATCTGCGAACACCGCATCACCAAGAGGCTCTTTGTTAAAGAAGCGATCAAATACAAGCACTGCTCGACTGTCAACTGAAACTTCCAACCTTAAATGCCCACACATTGCTACTGTCGCGACCATCCAGAGATATGACAGTTCAACTGATTAAAACACAGAGGTGCCATTATGTTTTGAAATACTTGAGTTCGAATCCGATCAGCGGTAAAGTGAATCTTTCTCTCTCTCTCTTCTCGGGGAACACACTAACCACAAATATGTGGTCGATAGCAAAATTCAAGGCAATGAAAAATTTATGCACCCGTTACACTTCGACCTAATTCACGAAGGTTTTTTTAAAATCTACCGTATGACAATTAAAAGTGGTCACAAAGCAACAAACAAAACTGATTTGCATCGATTTAGTAAGGTTTGGTTTCGATTTTCTATATTCACGTCTAACAGCGATACAATGTCTCATTATGCGTATAAAACTAGCTAGAAAACCATCTCTTCGTTGTTGTGGCACAATTGCCACAATTATTCCAGAGGAAGCAAAATTCTTTGAACGGAAAGTACAAAAGCATTTCAGTGAAAGCAACGATAACTGAAAGCAACTTCCTCTAAGTGAAAGCAACTTCCTCTTAGTCATAGAATTCAAAAAGAATGGACAATCTTCGACAAATCGATCCATGAAAAACAACTCAGCTCACTACTCAGATAACGAATTGCACAGAACAGCATTTCGGCTGAAGATGGAAAAGTGAGAATTTAAAACGAGACATATTACAGGTTTAGGGCACAATATCAAAACGTCAGAAGCGCAACGTGAGGACCAACTACCATCTTAATATAGGCCATCAGACGTTGATGAGAACGTTTCTCAACAATGAGTGCTAAAAAACGAATGAACACTACCTTTTCAGACCAGAAGTTAGTGCAAAACATATCGTTTCTTCGCTAAAGTCCAATTTATTATACTCATTTAGGCCATAAAACCATAGCAAATTATCGGGATGTTTCTTCACAAATGTGGAAAACAACGACACCGTTGGCATCGTTACGATGCCTGAATGCCATACATCGATGTTAAGGGTTCCCAGAATCGCCACTGGACACGTCGTCAGAATCCGAATTTAAAAAATGCTAATCATGACGCTCATCACAAACATGATTCTCAATTTTTGGAAATTTTCAAGCCATCGTGACTGTTAAAAAGTTTGAATTTACAGAGGCAACAGAAGTAAAAGTTGAGCACTAGGTTATGAGGATGAGTGGGATACTAGACCTTGTTTGTAATTGTTGCAGCATCGCAAAAACACTACATACTGAATAAAGCGCAATAAATCAATCGAAGCACTGCATAACGAAAAGCTGCTGAGCACAACTGCTTCAACATCGCAGCGCATAGTGCACATACACATGCAACGCACTTTATTAAAACTACCCATAACGGCCAAACATAACAAAAGAACCCACTCAAAAATTCGAGTTTTTTACAATGAAGCTATAAAGGAAGACTAGAATCGGAAGAATTATGCATCAAAAATATTGGTAAATGCTTCTTTCCATGAGAATTTAAAACGAGACATATTACAGGTTTAGGGCACAATATCAAAACGTCAGAAGCGCATTTGAGGACCAACTACCATCTTAATATAGGCCATCAGACGTTGATGAGAACGTTTCTCAACAATGAGTGCTAAAAAACGAATGAACACTACCTTTTCAGACCAGAAGTTAGTGCAAAACATATCGTTTCTTCGCTAAAGTCCAATTTATTATACTCATTTAGGCCATAAAACCATAGCAAATTATCGGGATGTTTCTTCACAAATGTGGAAAACAACGACACCGTTGGCATCGTTACGATGCCTGAATGCCATACATCGATGTTAAGGGTTCCCAGAATCGCCACTGGACACGTCGTCAGAATCCGAATTTAAAAAATGCTAATCATGACGCTCATCACAAACATGATTCTCAATTTTTGGAAATTTTCAAGCCATCGTGACTGTTAAAAAGTTTGAATTTACAGAGGCAACAGAAGTAAAAGTTGAGCACTAGGTTATGAGGATGAGTGGGATACTAGACCTTGTTTGTAATTGTTGCAGCATCGCAAAAACACTACATACTGAATAAAGCGCAATAAATCAATCGAAGCACTGCATAACGAAAAGCTGCTGAGCACAACTGCTTCAACATCGCAGCGCATAGTGCACATACACATGCAACGCACTTTATTAAAACTACCCATAACGGCCAAACATAACAAAAGAACCCACTCAAAAATTCGAGTTTTTTACAATGAAGCTATAAAGGAAGACTAGAATCGGAAGAATTATGCATCAAAAATATTGGTAAATGCTTCTTTCCAATCAGCTGAAGCAAAACCACCTTCAGCCACAAAAAGAAAACAGCAAAGAAGTCAAACGAAACATTAAATAACGCGAACAGAAATGATTCACACAACACTAACAAATAAGCGACAATAGATACTATAAAACGGACTCAATAAAGACTTCATATAACCTTATATTCGTTGTGAAGACTGAAATGGACCACTGAAATGGAAGAACGGTCGTTTTTTTTATTCCAGAGGGATTTCTGCCGATGAAGCTGGTGTTCACATCACACAACAGTTGCGTGCACGGCTTACATAAGCGATAAGTCACGAAGTGATGTTGAGATCAAAGCAAAAGTCATAGAGCATGAGGATGCTTTACTGGGAGCAGCAATGCGTCTCATCGCTAAGTTATGCACTTCTGATATCCAATGCACTGCTGAAATAACGGATTTCGCTTTCTTACCGGCAAAAGGGAAGACGCAGACGCAACACGCGTACCGTCGTAGTGTAGTCAAACAAGGTGCCAGGACAGCGGTAACGGCAGAAGACCAAATGATCAAAACCAGCAAACTTCAAAGACCACTTTTAATTGCACAAGATGTCACAGTAGTAACCATAAGATAATAATAACCCCAGAAGAAATGTTTTAAACTTATTGACTCAATGAGAGATAAAAAAAAGAGGCAAGTTGAAACCTTCACTTAATATGTCGCCAAATCCAATGTTCTAGGAAGAATATTAGCGCATGAGCTTAAAAATCCCTTGTTGCAAAACACTGTACAACTCTGCACCGCAACCAGCGTACCCTAAACGGATCTGCTCACCACTGCACTTCAGCAAACTGCTGGCCCGAAACAGTTGCAAAGCCTGTGACTTCTCCCATACTTTCATGTTGGGCTCATTATTGAATTTCAACTCTCACAAACATCACCGTGCTTCATCATCAGACTTCAGTGCAGTATTGAATCGAACTCATAAGCATCCATTTTTCGAACCAAAATAAAACACCTTTAACTGCAAAAAAAGAAGGAAACGAAAAATTGTATATGCAAAGGAACGCAAGCGTTATTTGAATAAATGGAGATCTCATGTATAACGCTCGCTTCTTGGACAATTGCAAGACCTTTAATTTAAAAATGCGTAACTTCATTAGGACCATCATGCAATGTACAGTAGTGGGTGGACAGCAATCGAGAGTTAAAAGGATTAGAACGGGCCGCGCTCACCTACAACGAATAAAACAATAATATAGTGTCCAAAACCTTCATGCAATTTTGCGCACGAGATGTGAACGCTCCTAAATTTTAACCATCAAAATAAAAGCTAAAACGAAAATATTGCGGGAAAGATTTCGCAGACACTAAAAGTGTACATATATATACATATATATATATATATATATATATACATACTATATATACATATACATATACACAAACATACACGGGCAGCCGGTCAGTCCCTTCCCTATCCCTCCGATCGGAGAAGAGGAAGGAAGATCAGTCGTAAAACATCAGCAATTTTTAGGTGTGCCCGAACCCGCCAAGTCGACAAAGAGTGGACGGACAGATCGGTAATTTCGAAATATTTTGAGGAAAATCGCCCAAAATTAAAGGTGCACAACAACTGATTCAAAAACGGTGAAGCGCAAAAATTATTTATGCCATTTTGGAGGAGGATGAAGACGGTAAAATGATCAAATAACTATGTAAGCTGTACGCACAATGCCCTTGTAAATGTAGGCAGTCCAAAAGAAGCGCATAAAATGACAGAAGCGCGCATACAGTAGTGAATATGAAACGGCGTGAAGCCGTAATCCCAACAACCTCTGTAAAGTGAGATTAATACCAGCAAGGAAACGTGACCGAGTTAACAACAGCAACATCATTTTTCAACACTTCATACCGTACGCCACAAATACAATCAAAACTATGTTAGCCTCAAGCACAAAAATGCCTTGGTTCATATCAACACCGAGAAGGTTGTAAATGTCACTTTCTATTACGTCTCTGTAACATTAAAAAAAACTCTTTCACCTTCGAAGAGCCACAATAAAATCTACGATAGAGTCTGCTTTGTAGCTGTAGCATGCAAGATCGAATAAAGAATAATAAAACCGTAGAGAACTAAAGAATAACAAAACAGCAGAGAATAAGTGAATTGGGGTAGTTCTAGATGTTGTTAAAGTAGCGTTTGTCCTGGAAGTTGACTGAGTATCTTGAATATGATAGCATTACAGGATAGTTCTGCATGAACAGGCATTTATACTATTGTACTGTCTCTCCAGATTCTAGCTGTTTTTTTTTCGAAATAAAGAAAGAAAAGAAAAGACTCCTATGCAGTTTGCAGTTCTTCATCAACAGTTGAACCTTAATAAACTGGTAGATAATTAGAAATCGTTCCCCATATAATGCTGAAGCACACAATAGGCGATGGGAGAAATGTCTTATCTTAAGAAGTATTGCATTCTTGCGAACTGCCGAGCGACAGCCCACTGAGGCATCCATTGATGAAAAGCTTGAGTACCGCCACTGTTTCGTTCGTCAACTGTTTCATGAGAAATTTACTAATACGATGCGCTCGAAATTCGAATGGAACGATTGTAATTTGGTAGCGTTTTGGGCTTGCATGCAGAATTAACAGCAAATGAATTTCAAGGTTGGTTAACAGAACCATGTTTATCGTGTCTGAGATTTGTCTTCTATGAACTTCTATGAAGCTTATCTTCCTGCTTTATTAGCAGGAAGATAAGCTAATGAAATCTCCTCCATTTGAACTTCCAAGCATCACATGACAACACCCAAACAACAGTCAAAAGTAGACGTGTGAAAAGTCTTCTTCAGCATCGCGCGGAGTCTTTGAAGCGCGAATGTTGAAAGAGTCTAATGCACATAGAAAAATTTCGTACTTTGTGCGAAGGTTGCCCCAAATCCATGATTCTGGAAATTTGCATCGAATCTTTGGCGCAACGGGCGTCGTTGACATTCTCAATGGCATCACTCTTGGCGTGTGAGCTACGTGCACGGTTTGCCTCATATATCCCGGTAGGCCATCAAGCCGCATACGATCCGGCCGCTCAACTCTCGCTATGTGATAATATCCTGATCGCAGAATACACTTAGCTTCTACACTGCTGAACATACGATGACCGTTCGAGATTTTTTTTCCAGGCTACTTAAATCCTTCAACTCATGATTACAAGATCTGACCTAGAGCCTCATCAGTAAGCGAAAGCAGTACTGGATGGGGCAGTCTAAAAAATGTTCAACTTCGCTTCTCACAGAACAAGAAGCAACGATGCCATATTCAGGTTCAACTAAGCGTTTCCAGTGTTGGACAAAGTTTGCCTCCATTATACAACAAGCCTAATTGATGCAAGCGGTTAAGAACTCTCACACAATCTCATTTCATGCAAATCGCTAAAATAACATTATGTTAAATATCTTGAAAGCATTTTTTAAACACTAAATAAAACACACGTACAAATTGCAGTATCCTTTTTAAGCAGCCTTCCTCATCTTGCTGTTAGCTGTTTTCATGTGACACATAAACGCTTGTGCAAAAACATTCCATCGCTTAAAAATTGAATCAAGCAATGGCAACCCTTATTTTCTTGACTGGCATGGAAAGAGGGATCATTCAGAAATTTCCAAATTTCGGAACAATGATCTATAAGTGGCACACAGCCGTGCACTGCAGCACTGCAAAGAACCAGAATTTCTAATTAATGTTTAAGAAAAATCGTCTAGAAACGTAAAAACCTAAAAATTTCTAACTTGCGAGTTATTTCCATATTTCATGGCTTTCTCCGGCTCGAAGGCAATGAAGCATAAAAACCAGGCTCCAAAATTTGACCATCCACAAATCCGCTCCCGAAAACAATAATACACGAGGAACTTTAGAAATTGCAGGACGGAAAAAGAGGGTGTGGGACGTCCACATGTGGTTAAAATACAACTATGAATTTGAGACATGAAATAAACTGTACACTCTAGTCGGCAAAAAGGTTTTATATCGTCATTATACCGCCCTTAAGGCATCCTCCAAAGACAGTTTGTGAAAACAAGATGAGTCAAAAAAAACAATAAACGAGGGAGATCACCAAATGGATCATTTTTGTATTCATTACAACAAATCGCTGAGTAAACAGATCAAGAAGAGATAAGAAAATGAGAACTACAAAAGTTCGGTGCAAAGTAACAGAGCGCACAGAACTTCGTTCTTCTAATATCGCCTGTGCAGACTAGGTTCAAACGCATTTAAATCAAAAGCGAACGTGCAGAAAGATTGTGATCAGGATGGCGTCCTGGGACAGCTTGCTGAAAATGAGGAACGATAGATATGAAGTGAAGGGTGCACGAACTGCGTCCGTGAATCCACCCCCCCTCCTCGTTCTATAGTGCCACCCACCATCATCAGCAATTTTACTACCGCACTGATGAAGACAACTGCTAGCAAGATTTCAGCAAAATTACAGTAGGACACGCATTTTACTACTCATCAAGAGCATCATTCTGACTGGTTAGTATATCAAGCAATACGATTGCCGCATTCGGCGAAATAGTCCCATATCAATGGAGTTTGACCGTTCACGTTCTAATTAGAAGTTGTGACCACCGGCACGAACTGCGTCCGTGAATCCACCCCCCCTCCTCGTTCTATAGTGCCACCATCATCAGCAATTTTACTACCGCACTGATGAAGACAACCGCTAGCAAGATTTCAGCAAAATTACAGTAGGACACGCATTTTACTACTCATCAAGAGCATCATTCTGACTGGTTAGTATATCAAGCAATACGATTGCCGCATTCGGCGAAATAGTCCCATATCAATGGAGTTTGACCGTTCACGTTCTAATTAGAAGTTGTGACCACCGCTATGTGCTCCAATCTGGACGAGCGAAAAAGTGAAAGTGGACGAAAGTTGTAAATGAAGTAACACATAAACGAAGCAATGTTTCATTTTCTGAACCCTAACGCCCGATTTAAAACTTTTGAGTGCAGGAATGTCAATAATCACATGCAAAGGATCTACGCTCCCTGACAATAATCTAATACAAATTTGAATTCCATCATATATTCAGCGAACTCACTTGAAAAGAAGCAAATCGTTCCAAATCCACGTTTCGGGAAACATGGTACGCTTCTTGAAAGTCGGCACTGTATCAGAAGACGGCTGGTGTACGGACGCAGTAGTTAAAGCAACGGGCGAAGCGGTACCATCGAATGCCGCCATTGGCCTCACAAACGTCATTTCCATCATATAGACTGACAATTTGAAACATGTAAGTTCTGAGCCCGACCTTCATATTTTCCAGACCTTCTATCGCGCTATGGCATAAGGAATTGTCAAAAATTGTCAAAAATCGAAACAAGCTTCTCAAGAAAATTCCAAGCATGCCCTAATAAAAACATACATAGGTCAAGTTTGCCTCACTCAAGAATGCACATTAAAGATCAGAAGTGGCATTCTTAGACTAGGAAGAAATCTGCTACTTAAATCGCTAAGAATTTGTGCATACAAAATGTTATTTCGCTTTCGCTCATGTGAAGGGAAGATGACTCAGTCGCGGATGACTCGTTCCATTTTGCAAAAGAAAAAAAAACAAGCTGAACCTATGCCAATAAAAGTACGTCAAAATCTACCCGTTGCCGAAGCAAATTTTAAAAGAAAACTCCTTAGCCTACAAATGAACATGAATTTCCAAGTGTGTTATAAAGATGTATGTTAAGTCATGAGTTTACGTCAGTTTTCTGTTGTGACCGTATCGGAGGCATGAACGTTGTGAATAGTGCATTGAATTATCGACGGAACACTAAATAATTAAAGGCATGAGAGTTATAGACAGAATTGCCGAGGTACTACTGACCTTTTAAAAAAAAGGTCAACGAAACAATCAACTTAACAGGATGAAAGAAATGCTCTTGTACAAGCATGAAAATTTATTGAATCTCGGCGAATTTCATACAACAGGTTCATCTTATGCTATCTCGTTTTTTGCTGCAATACTGATGGCAGAGCTTCGCGCAAGTAACTTTTGCAGGAAGAGAATGTAATGTATTTCGCACAGAAACATGCATAGATGAAAAAAATGGTTTATATAAGCCAAAAGCTCACTTTTACACACTTTCTTCCCCCCTCGCTATCCCTCCCACCCCTCCCCCCCCCTCCTCTCGCTCCAGTAACTGTTAAATCCAAAATTTTCTTCACGCACTCGAAACGTGCAACCATACTTACGTTATTTACCATTCAAAAGTTGTTATTTGGCCAACAATCTCGGTTTAGGTGTGGAACAACGAGGATGTTTAAATATGGTCAATAACGAACGTGGAATCCATGCAAATACCCGCTGTTAAAATTTGCATTAAACGGCAATCAACCGTTATATTAAGATAGGAGTGAATATTATTAGACACACAAGTAGCATGCAAAGCGTTCGACGGGCCATAAATTTTTTTATTTATGTGTGAGACAGGCTCAAATGCGAAGTGATAACACTCACTGCTGCGGGCATTTAGAGATACTACCAAGCACATAGCTAAACAACTTAGCAAAGCGAACGTATGAAACATTCGATTCTACAGAAGATCGCACAAGAGAGCGTCACAAATGAACGCCACACATAATACCACCAATTCCTATGTTTGACCATAATTTCGAGCGAATAAAATCTTAATCGCAAGTGCTGTCTCATTAATGGAGCTTTTTAAAGATGTTGCTGATATAATGGAAAAAAAGTCCAAAAAAAAAAACGGTTAATGCTTCTTAGTGGGAGATGAACAAAAACTTCGTGAAATGAACGCACATGATTTAAGCGCTTCACTTCCGGTCGATATAACATGACGTTAATTTCAAATAAGAAGAGCCTGCACAATCCACAAGACATTGCAAACAACGACGGCGAGACAGAGCAGCGTAAGCGCGACTGCGCAATGCAGAAGAGCACAGATTTAGAAGCGCTGGCAGAACTGGTCCAATATGCATTACGATCAGCAGTTACATAGTTATGTTTTACAAAGCAAGTGTTTTCTTTTGAGGCATCCTCTACACACTGAGTGTTGTACATAGTTGCTAAAATGGCAATGTTGATGACTAACCGCCCGCATATAAATACAACAAAGATTAACGCTTAAACGATGCGAATGGAAGAGAAAAGCTTTAGAAGTAGCATTTTTTGAAAGATGAGTGAAGAGAGCAGCTATTATCTTTTAAAATGGTTTCCTTAGCGGAAACAAGAATGAAATTTTTGCTTTTTTCTGCTTGTTCTTTTGGTTAATGAAAAAAATACATTATCGTTACAGACAAAAAAAAGTACTTAGAAAATATTATAACTCACTTAAGCACTTCTGCTAAATACCATATCCAGAGCTCTGGAAACGAACTGCGGACTCTGGTTTCGATTATAGCACCCTCAGCACTTGCCGGGTCGTTAACCGCCTCGACGACCTCGGGTACTGCCGGCGGAAGTATGGGAGGGACTGCAAGAGCCTCTTGAAAAGCCACTCCATCTGCCAAGTCCATCACTGAACACTTGTACAACACTCTTCCGTAAGTGTATCACAAAATGGCATGGACAAAAACCGATTCCTCGAATAAACGAAATAATTGATTATGCGCAATCTGTTTCTTGCCAATATCGCAAGCCACGCTCAGAAATATGAGACGCGAGATGGATAAATACACAGTATTAGCGTGGCAACTTACATGATACACCATTATCACTCACTTCGTATTTTCTTCACAGTGCAAAGTGTGCTTACTTTGCGCCAAGTCAACCCGCTATCGTTTTCTTCTCCGTCCCTCATCCGGTACTTCCCAGTGCAGCCGATTATAGCAATAGCCACTTAGTTAATATGAGGAAAAAATTTAGCGAAAAAAAAAATCAGAACATTTCCAGAGAGAACAAATGAATGTAACAAGTACGTAAGCGAAGGTAACGCGATTTGTATAACTGATAATTCCCAGTAAGATACTAACGACAAACTGAATGTTCTTAACATGCCCTCATCAAGATACCACCACAGCAAGACTTCCAACGAAAATTTCTGTTTGTCAGTTCATGAATAGTAATGTGCGCGATGTCAAATAGACTACGAATAAGTAACGAAAATTAATGACAGAAGAATGAAAACAACGTTAAACGATGTAACAATTTGGTAAACGAAAGCTGCCGTAAAACAAGTCATTAAACAAACAAATTATGTCTGTGGACGCATTTTGCATGCTTAATTTCAACAATTACTATGTTATGAATCATATTTCTGACGATGTAATTACTGCCGAAACGTTCGGATCATGCCTGCATTTTTCATCCACAACAATGATATATTTAAAAATAAGCGACGGCATACCAAAAATGTGCTTATCAACGTGTCTGTATATTGTCTTCTCCAGAATCACCAATAAATATTTATATTCTTCTCCTTTTTCGGCCACATTATTTGGGATGCTGGTTTGCGCGCATGTTACTGCAAGCAAATTAAATCGACCTAGGCTTATAAGCACAGCAAAACCAAGATCAATTAGATTGCACAGCACGACATCATAATTGGGGAACTGAATCAGTGGCAACGGTTAAAGCTTTCAGCAAAGACGGCATTAATATGCTTAATATAAACTAACGATAGAAAGCGCAGATGAGGGAGCAATAAAGGGAAAAAACTCTTAAACAGTAAAAGTCTGCATTAGTTAAAACAGCAAATATGAAAGTTAAGGAAAAGTTACTCACATTGATTGCACAATTTGGTGATAAATGCAAAAGCACGAAGTATACTCTACTAGCTTCTATGATGGATTCGAAAGCAGCAAATGAATGAATTCTTTAAATGACCATTCGCAAATGATTCCGCAAAATAATACTAAATAACAATGTTCCCATTCAAATGAAAAATCTATTTAAAGTATTAAAGATCCTTCTTACCACGCTTTTTCAGTGAAAGACATTCAGTAAATTTATCAATTTACAGCAAAAAAAAACAAGTCAGGAGAGGGCATGGCTGGAGGCGAGAATACCAATGTACCATTTGAATGCAAACGTTATTTTTGTATTTTACGGAATTGTAAATGATGCTTTAAAGTATCTCTTGTTTGAGAACTTACAATCGAAACGCGCGATCCCGTTGTCTTGGATGTCGTTGTCTCGAACGATGAACGAGGAACGCTTTCACTAAGACAACATGAGAAGTTAATCAGCTTTCAAATGCACATATAGCACTACGGAAATACAGTGCAACAAGATGACGAATATTTTTGCTCAAAGTGTTCCAGATATGAACGGTCGGCGAATAGACGGTCGATGCCGAAAAAAGCGCTCAGTTCCCGGTGACTAGATGGCGCAAGACATGCTAAAACAGGAGGCGTATCATCGCCGTCATTATGTTAAAGAGATGGGGAGAGAAGCCATCAGACCCTTCCCTCCTCTCTCACGATCACAAGTCATAAAAACTCCAGAAACAGTAAACATTTGAACAGAGTGTGGAGGAAACAGTCGACCGCACCGAGCGATGAAGACGTACACGCATATTCTACATCAGGTTGGCAGCAATATACTTATTCGACTGGAAGCCATTTTCTCGATACTTTGAGACCTAGTTCACATAAACATTTCACTCTTTCGCAAAACGGCATCAAAGCGAGCGGTTTGAGGCCAAATAACTTCCGGCAATATCGGCAACGAACAGAAGGCGCTTAGCAAGTAATATGACATCACCATGTCAAATTTCTCCAAAATAAACCAGAGCTGAATTAAAGCATGACGAAAGTTTAAAAATTGCTCGCAACATACTAGACAATGTTGTCGTCCAAAGCAGTGGTAAGTACAAAGAAAAGGATGAAAAGCTATACCGATTCCAAAAGTAGCACGTTCAGCATAAAGATTGTATTTCTTACAACCCGTTCCAAACACAGAATGGTTTTGCGCTAAAACGACGTGTAGAAGGTACCTTTACTGGGCCTTTTTACTACTACTAATTTTGATCTGACCAAATGGAAAACGTTTCAAGTTATTAAGAAATTCTTCTCATGGAACTCGGCAAGCCACCACTGAAGACTCACAGTTTCTGCCGGTATTCGACGTTATGCTTCGATGCAATTGAGTTAACGGCGGACAGAAACTTTATTTGCTAACTGAAAATGGCGAAGACTGTTCCTGATTGTAGGAAGTGTCCCAATGAATAACGAAAACAGTGATAAGCACGGGGCGAAGCGCTTTCAGTAATGAAGATCTGAGATGATGTGAATAATACCCTACACTACAATCAGCCGTTCTGTTATCCACAACAAAGACCTTATATGATAATCGTAAAGTGATTGCAATTAGAACAGAGGAAAACAAAAACGATAGCAGCACCACTGGTAGATCAACAATACAGAATTGCAATGAGATAACGATAGGCAGTGGAGAGAGCTGTTCAGAAAATTCGACAATGACAACCGTCAGATGTGGCACGCGCTTTGCTTTCGAATGCAGCGATTTTTAACGCAAATAAAATTTTCCTCACTTTTTCGTGAAAATTTCGATCCACATCCATGATTCGGGGAAGTTCTTTCGAACCCGAGTCAACTCCGCTGGTTTCATGCTGCCAGTTTTGGCATCAAACGCACTTTTCTCTGCCATAAAATTTGCAGCAAATCCACCGCCGCCCGATGCGGCGACAGGTGAAAAGTAAACGCGTGGCGCTGAAACAGGCAGATAAATCGTTTGCTCATCTGATGCTTATTGGAAATAAATTACCGATTTCATTTCGCACAGAAAAATTATCCTCTTGCAACTCAACAAGCGCTGAAGAGATTTAACTCAAACTATAATCACCGAAAACTGACACTCGAAGAAATCCGATAAGCGCTTTGCAATGTGACTGCGACAAGTTGAGGTTAGTAACGCAGCTGTGAAAAGTATGTGTGTGTTAAGCGACTAATGAAGTCAACAAAAAACGGCCCAATCTTCTTTTCGCCCTCCAGTGATAGTACCTGCGTGATAATACAGTTTTGCTACTCGCAGGTATGAGGTTCCTTATGTACGAATGAAAAGCGATAAAAGAATAGAGTCGGAAAACCGTTACCTCTCGTAATGCTCAATAATCCGGTGCAAAATCATCGAAATCCACTACTTGTGCACCCGTAAAAAAAGGCGGTTTCATTTTTGTTCAATATATTGGCTAGGCCATGTATCATCAACGATTGCAAACGAATAAACTCCAAAACCAAGCCAAGGCCTACCTCCCAAATTAGCGTGAGCATGCGTGCAAGAAGGATATCAAAAGGAAAGTTAGACAGCGCTCGTGCCTGAATGTAGTATTGGATTTGCTGAGCCAAAGTAACAAAGACATTATATATATATGTATATATATATATATATATATGTATATATATATATATATATATGTATATATATATATATATATATGTATATATATATATATATATATGTATATATATATATATATATATGTATATATATATATATATATATGTATATATATATATATATATATGTATATATATATATATATATATGTATATATATATATATATATATGTATATATATATATATATATATGTATATATATATATATATATATGTATATATATATATATATATATGTATATATATATATATATATATGTATATATATATATATATATATGTATATATATATATATATATATGTATATATATATATATATATATGTATATATATATATATATATATGTATATATATATATATATATATGTATATATATATATATATATATGTATATATATATATATATATATGTATATATATATATATATATATGTATATATATATATATATATATGTATATATATATATATATATATGTATATATATATATATATATATGTATATATATATATATATATATGTATATATATATATATATATATGTATATATATATATATATATATGTATATATATATATATATATATGTATATATATATATATATATATGTATATATATATATATATATATGTATATATATATATATATATATGTATATATATATATATATATATGTATATATATATATATATATATGTATATATATATATATATATATGTATATATATATATATATATATGTATATATATATATATATATATGTATATATATATATATATATATGTATATATATATATATATATATGTATATATATATATATATATATGTATATATATATATATATATATGTATATATATATATATATATATGTATATATATATATATATATATGTATATATATATATATATATATGTATATATATATATATATATATGTATATATATATATATATATATGTATATATATATATATATATATGTATATATATATATATATATATGTATATATATATATATATATATGTATATATATATATATATATATGTATATATATATATATATATATGTATATATATATATATATATATGTATATATATATATATATATATGTATATATATATATATATATATGTATATATATATATATATATATGTATATATATATATATATATATGTATATATATATATATATATATGTATATATATATATATATATATGTATATATATATATATATATATGTATATATATATATATATATATGTATATATATATATATATATATGTATATATATATATATATATATGTATATATATATATATATATATGTATATATATATATATATATATGTATATATATATATATATATATGTATATATATATATATATATATGTATATATATATATATATATATGTATATATATATATATATATATGTATATATATATATATATATATGTATATATATATATATATATATGTATATATATATATATATATATGTATATATATATATATATATATGTATATATATATATATATATATGTATATATATATATATATATATGTATATATATATATATATATATGTATATATATATATATATATATGTATATATATATATATATATATGTATATATATATATATATATATGTATATATATATATATATATATGTATATATATATATATATATATGTATATATATATATATATATATGTATATATATATATATATATATGTATATATATATATATATATATGTATATATATATATATATATATGTATATATATATATATATATATGTATATATATATATATATATATGTATATATATATATATATATATGTATATATATATATATATATATGTATATATATATATATATATATGTATATATATATATATATATATGTATATATATATATATATATATGTATATATATATATATATATATGTATATATATATATATATATATGTATATATATATATATATATATGTATATATATATATATATATATGTATATATATATATATATATATGTATATATATATATATATATATGTATATATATATATATATATATGTATATATATATATATATATATGTATATATATATATATATATATGTATATATATATATATATATATGTATATATATATATATATATATGTATATATATATATATATATATGTATATATATATATATATATATGTATATATATATATATATATATGTATATATATATATATATATATGTATATATATATATATATATATGTATATATATATATATATATATGTATATATATATATATATATATGTATATATATATATATATATATGTATATATATATATATATATATGTATATATATATATATATATATGTATATATATATATATATATATGTATATATATATATATATATATGTATATATATATATATATATATGTATATATATATATATATATATGTATATATATATATATATATATGTATATATATATATATATATATGTATATATATATATATATATATGTATATATATATATATATATATGTATATATATATATATATATATGTATATATATATATATATATATGTATATATATATATATATATATGTATATATATATATATATATATGTATATATATATATATATATATGTATATATATATATATATATATGTATATATATATATATATATATGTATATATATATATATATATATGTATATATATATATATATATATGTATATATATATATATATATATGTATATATATATATATATATATGTATATATATATATATATATATGTATATATATATATATATATATGTATATATATATATATATATATGTATATATATATATATATATATGTATATATATATATATATATATGTATATATATATATATATATATGTATATATATATATATATATATGTATATATATATATATATATATGTATATATATATATATATATATGTATATATATATATATATATATGTATATATATATATATATATATGTATATATATATATATATATATGTATATATATATATATATATATGTATATATATATATATATATATGTATATATATATATATATATATGTATATATATATATATATATATGTATATATATATATATATATATGTATATATATATATATATATATGTATATATATATATATATATATGTATATATATATATATATATATGTATATATATATATATATATATGTATATATATATATATATATATGTATATATATATATATATATATGTATATATATATATATATATATGTATATATATATATATATATATGTATATATATATATATATATATGTATATATATATATATATATATGTATATATATATATATATATATGTATATATATATATATATATATGTATATATATATATATATATATGTATATATATATATATATATATGTATATATATATATATATATATGTATATATATATATATATATATGTATATATATATATATATATATGTATATATATATATATATATATGTATATATATATATATATATATGTATATATATATATATATATATGTATATATATATATATATATATGTATATATATATATATATATATGTATATATATATATATATATATGTATATATATATATATATATATGTATATATATATATATATATATGTATATATATATATATATATATGTATATATATATATATATATATGTATATATATATATATATATATGTATATATATATATATATATATGTATATATATATATATATATATGTATATATATATATATATATATGTATATATATATATATATATATGTATATATATATATATATATATGTATATATATATATATATATATGTATATATATATATATATATATGTATATATATATATATATATATGTATATATATATATATATATATGTATATATATATATATATATATGTATATATATATATATATATATGTATATATATATATATATATATGTATATATATATATATATATATGTATATATATATATATATATATGTATATATATATATATATATATGTATATATATATATATATATATGTATATATATATATATATATATGTATATATATATATATATATATGTATATATATATATATATATATGTATATATATATATATATATATGTATATATATATATATATATATGTATATATATATATATATATATGTATATATATATATATATATATGTATATATATATATATATATATGTATATATATATATATATATATGTATATATATATATATATATATGTATATATATATATATATATATGTATATATATATATATATATATGTATATATATATATATATATATGTATATATATATATATATATATGTATATATATATATATATATATGTATATATATATATATATATATGTATATATATATATATATATATGTATATATATATATATATATATGTATATATATATATATATATATGTATATATATATATATATATATGTATATATATATATATATATATGTATAT
Organism: Toxocara canis; assembly: GCA_000803305.1. Taxonomy (NCBI): domain Eukaryota; kingdom Metazoa; phylum Nematoda; class Chromadorea; order Rhabditida; family Toxocaridae; genus Toxocara; species Toxocara canis. Next base: position 1,054,902 of record JPKZ01003130.1, read on the forward strand.
ATATATATATATATATGTATATATATATATATATATATGTATATATATATATATATATATGTATATATATATATATATATATGTATATATATATATATATATATGTATATATATATATATATATATGTATATATATATATATATATATGTATATATATATATATATATATGTATATATATATATATATATATGTATATATATATATATATATACATATATATATATATCATTTTCTTAGTGCCTGTCAAAGTCGGAGTTTTTCAAGAGTATTAAAACGACTGCCACGTCTAATCCAAGAACATCATCATCCATTTCCTCAAGATCTCAGAGGACGCAATTTAATTGGCCTTTTCTCCTTGCAGTCTAATCACTAAGCGTAATCGACTAGATGAATTTCACACTATTGAGAAGGTGTAATAAAAACATTTTCGAGATCTCTGGAGCATGCCAGACCTCTCTAACAACATACTGTTCGAGATCATTTTCTCAGAACGTTGCAAGAAAGTTGTTATGTGAATTAGATTAATGTGCGAATCGGAGAAGACAACAGAAAGAAAACGTCGACGGTAATGAAAGAATATAGATGACAGAACTAGTCGGGCAATATAAAGTGAAAACTCGCGAGAAGAGGGCGAAGACAACACTTTTTAAAATTCAGTTCGCCGCCACTCCCAATCCTAAAATGATTCGAGGCATGAAAAACGTTTAGGTCGAGTGACGCTAGCTGAAATGGGCTTCACCGACGTAGATGCAACAAGGACACGTAATTCGAGCAAAATAGTGAGCGAATACATATTATTCTCTCCTAACATTTTTTGCTCCTAGCCTTTATGCAACTTTTTTCACATTTGTAAAATGCAGCTAGTGCGCACATGTAAACGAAATCATGTCCGGTTTCTTCATTTTAACGGGATTCGGATGTACTATGATCACTCAAGAAAGATAACACAGCGAATGATGTTATATTAGTATGTAGCGGCGAAATTGAACGAATCGAACAACGCATCAAAATCACCATGGGAAGCAGCTTAAACCCCTCCCTAAGGTTTACAAACAGAGAAGCAGAAAAAGCTAACATGGTCCTAACAGATGACGCTGAAAAGCTTTAGAATGAGAAACACAAGCAGAGGCAAAGAAACAATTGCAGCTACATAGTACATGACGAAAAGAATGGGTTCATGTGCAAGGACTTAAGTGTGACGTGCATTTGAAGCAAAAAGCTGTAAGCATCAAGCGCAGCAACATGCATCGTGATGCTTTAGCATTTAGGCGCAACTTAACTGAGACTGTACAGCAGAAAGCAGCAGACAACCAGCATATTCTGCATAATTACCGAATTATTTGCGTGCATTTCACACTCAAATGCCATTCTTAGAGGCTCAACTTTGCCGTTCGCTTTTATTTTATCATCCCGTTACAACCAGTATCCTTTGTGGATAAATTCTGATTTAAAGTGAACAATCTACTTGTCACTTTCGATAGAAAGCACTCATTCAACTGCACCACAGAACTATCATTTATTTTAAAAGAACTCATTTATTTAGAAGGTCGAATTAAGAAGAGAAGCATTTTTGTTAAATTTGCCTTCAGAAATCTCATACAAACGCAAAATGAAATAAAAATATCTAAACTCTTCTTCAATCAATTCAAAAAACTGTCCTAATTTGAAGGAACCTTTCGTCAAAATTGTTTTAAAAAGAAGACATGAACTTACTTGGTGGTTCAGGCTCGCGATATAAATAAGCATCAGTTAGGACGACAAGGCCAGCGTTCTGAAATAATTTCGAACATGTATGAAGAATCTTCATGTTGTTTTCTTTTACTGCGAATCATTTCCATGGTTCAGGGCTTATTTGGCCTAAAAGTTGCGACCTGTAAAATTCTAGTTCATACATAGACAGCCGCAAAGTTACGCTACAAATTTCGTTACCGGCAAGAATTTAATCGAAAAGATAACATATAAAAACTTTCAAAAATTCAAGAGGGAAAATGCCGTGCATCATTCGGACAAGATGTAAATCACTATATAGTTTTTTTAGGTAAGGTGAAATTCAATATTTAAGTTTCATAAAAATTGAAAACGAAGGCTCGAACCGTGGGATACATCCAAAAAACAAAATTCAAGAAGCAACCTCAAATATACTTGCGGCATCTTTGCCACCGATTCCCCAAAACGGATACCAAATTGATCGCCGCCGGCGACGGAATGCTGCTTCCCATGGCCGGAATCCGCCAAGAGAACCTGTCGTGTCGTATTGTTCGATGTCTTGTTCCACCTAAACGAAATTCTTTTTTTCCGTTTTCCCATAAGCGCTATTTGTTGGAAGTAGACTCACCGCAAACGGTAAATGTGAAAACCATTATCCGAAGCGATGAGCTGTTAAAATTTCAGTTTAAAAAAATGTAACTTTGTCGTAATAAATACGGTATGAACCGAAATGATATTTTCATCAGCCAAAATTCTAAGTTTTTGTTAAAAAAAACTATTGGTTAAATAGAACAATACGCCAAATGGACGGCAGGAATTATCTCACAGTAGTGTTCTCATACATTTTGTTTGTAGTAGCTCTAAACATGCACAATCCAGAGATTACAGCAGCACTCAAAATGCAGCTATACCGTTAGAGGTAACGCCTTATTATCAAAAGTTATATGTGTGTAAATTTTGCAGCGTATGCTTAGAGATGCTGAAATCTATGATAAACGATGAGTGAAGGGCACACCAATTCTTTGGTGATATCGTTGCCTGTTTTCAACAGCAGAACACTTTGATCGACGGCCAGCAGTCCTATGAACGATTCTGGGTCCGCTTTCACAATAAACTTCACTTTCTCGCCAGGTTCGGCTGTGCTGCGGTCGAGTGACAAAGACACCTGCAATTTGAAATTCTTTGTCGTTGTATTCTGTCAGTTAACTGTTCAATGGTATCGATAATATCTTACTTATCGATCGGCAATCTTTTCATATGCATCGTTTTAAAGATGAATGATGCACCAAACGCTGAAGCAAATCAAAAATGCGTGCAGCATGTTTATTCGCGGCTCAGCACTCATGTAGGAAGACACGTGCCGTTCGCACGAATATACGACGGGAGACTTACTTCTTCGATTTGATACAATCTTGGATACCAATGAAGCAATGCAGCCAAAAAGAATGCTTACATTATTGCGGAAAAGTCCATCAACTTTGAAGTCTGTAGCATCAACAAGGATCTCCTGGTTTACCGGCCTCACCGCATAGACAACCAACCGGGATTTCGGTGCCATCTGAGGGGTTGCTGTGAAAGTGACCGTTGCGAGATCACCACTGACAGGAATTTCCTGTGACAGCACTACAGACCCCCTTGCCATCACCTGCAAACAATTTACCTCTATTGAAGAATGCCGTAAAAGACAACCTGCTAAATCATATTCTGCGAATAACCTCAAAGAGTCCATTCTAATTCACCAATGACGAGAAAAGAATGTGTGTTCATTCGAAACCAACATTAACTTTAATTCACACATTTTGGAACTGAATCAGTCCTCAATGCAAAAATCAGTTGATAAAAGGCTACAGCTTATTTGGAATGACCATTGCGGTAGAACGTAAATGTTTGTTTCTAAATTAGAAGTACCATGTAGGTAATGAAAGAAAGCGGTTCAGTGGCCTTGACAGTGAAGGAAAGTGTCTTGCCAGCGTCAACAACGCCTTCATGATCGGCAAGCAATTGTAGGAAACTGTTTGATGGACTTTTGCCGGCTTCGACGTACAGACTCGAGTAGATTATCGCGTTTGTGAAATTATCCTTGCCAAGGCGATCGTAATGAGCCTGCAGTACAAATAGTGGGTGTGTTATTATCATCACTTATATCAGCAAAGACCAAAACTCAATAGAACAATTCATGCAGTGGCGTGAACAGCGCGTTGAAAATTTTGAGACTTCCTCATGCTGCTAGCGACACTGCGATATTAGTCGTCCAGAAATGCATAAAACGACGTCATCTCCTATGTTTGAATGCCCCCGAGCAGTGCCGATGTTTGGGCAAAATTTTGAGCACTTTGCTTTCATCAGTCAAGTTAATGCACATACTCCTTTAGGATGGCTCAATAGACCCGCTGAGGATCCCATCTGCTATGAGCGCGTCAGCCAATTTACGATAAGGCACGTGCCGCCTTACTCTACAAAGTGACTCTCCATTTGGTTAGCTTTTTTTGAGCACTTATTGTTATTCTAACTGCAAATAAGCGCAGTGTGTCGAAGTAAAGAAATTCGGCTTGCCTCAACTCTTGCACTGGTGCAGTTCAGAGGAGGTTGAAGGTTCAAAATGGCTGTTCCATGAGCGTCCAGATCCACAATTTTCACCTCTTTATCTTCGTGCTGCGTAGGCGCATCGGGCACGTACGGGTAATTGTAATAGGTGGTCACCTTCAAGAATATCGTTAGTTAGTTAGGATGCGACGAATAAAAACAAACTCGATTATTTTGCTTGCCGAAGAATATTTCGTCAAGCATTATGTTGCGAAGTAATTTCAGCGAGGTTACACTGACGGAACATACCATCTAACGCACATCCGAACGGTCAAAAAACGCCAACGAAAAGCAGCATAGAAATCTACTTGAGACAACACAGTTAAAAAAATTACTTCATTTCGAGCGGCTAGCTTTCATGTTGACGTAATCACTGAAACATAACAAACAGAGTTGAAAAATTTGAAAGTAACTTTAGTCTGCTTCTTTAACTTCACTTGTAAACTGGACAAGCACCAGAGATGCCCACCTGAACACGTTTTGGTACGGTTGCTTTAACGGGCGTGTCGTCCATTTGTCTGAGTGTCACAACCACATTATAACTAAGCCCTGGTTTGAAAGTATCGCCTTGTTTCTCGACATCTAGTTTCACATCATGCCTATACGCAACTACCTGAAAACTTAGCAGTGAAAGTCAAATAGCGAAACGTCACATCACAGAACCATCCATTCTGCNNNNAAGCATTCACCACTGTAAACTGCTTTGCTTACATCCATAACTTTTGTTGGAACAAATGCATACCAAAAATGCAGCTTTCCTATGAAAGAAAGGGTTTCCTCTTTCGCAACGGACTGCTCGTCTTTGAGCATGAGATCGTCACGATTTCATCAAAGAAAATGAACCTACTCCTAAACGACGGTTGCACTTTACAATTTATCCGCAAGTTTAACAATGTCTTGTCGCATTCAACAAGTCTTAGCGCCAACGATCTCTTCCTGTTAAGACACTTAACGAATATTATAAAATCATATCGGCCAACATATCAAATCTCAAGCACTTTATAAAACCATGAAACGCTTTCCTTAATCTCCTCGATGAGCGAAACCTGCGACAAAAAAGAAGCTGCAACAATCATTTTGATGAGCTGCTTGACAGACAGAGACGACCTCTAAAAAGATTAGAGTAAAAGGAAACCTGCGCCGAACTGTTTCTTTGTATATCGGTTAGATCCTCAGTAACACTCGCTGCGATACGAATCGAGCTTCCGCCGTAATCGGTTATTAGTTTATGCTTTTTCAGTTCTTCATTTGTGAACACAACGGTCGTTTCACCCATATTGTTCAGCTTAACTGTGCGCTCAATTACGGTGTCCTGTTCACCCTGAACACAAAATTCACATTTGGATTCCGCTATGTCTTTTGAATTAACCATTGAAACAATTTCGAATATCGGACCATAAAAGAGTCAATAGACAACGCATCAAAAAAAAAACTTGAACAAATTACTTGAATGTGAGTTAACAAAAACATGTGCTACAAATCCATGTCAATTTTGTTCAGAGAGATTTGATGCGACGTTGTATAGAGATTTTAGGCGTCCATGAGTGAACCTGCACTACTACCGCATTAAATTATTTCTTTAAAAATTTGAACAGCAAATTTTGGGTTCTTTTTTACTTTCATGAAACAGACTTCCAGCTCCTTTCTTTCCCATGAAACTGAGTTCAAACATTTAAGAAGGGAAAAAAAAGAACTTGAAGTAATATCCGATAAAAGATAAAAATAATCCTGTGGCGTTCATAATGCCGTCGCATAGTTCCATCTTACTAGTTTTTTTGTTAAAATCAAGATCCATTCGAACGAAGATGAACAAAACATAAATGAGTGGAATCGGTGACGAACCTGTGCGGTTGTTCCATCACCGCTGAATGGAATGCCATGCCATCTGTGCCATGGAAGTTCAAGTGTCACCTTTGCCTTGCCAGAGACACCTTTTCCGTAAGTGTACCTTGATTAAATAATTAAATATTTGATTGGAAAAATCATTACGATTAAAAGAAGGATGTGCTATCCTTTTTATCGCTCACTCAGAAGTTGCAATGGACAACGGATTTTAAAGTTGACTATTTAGCGACTATTTCTAAAGGTAGTTTAAAAGTCTGCAAAACACGTTCTACCGTTCATACTGGACATTCTACATGTACGTCAATAGAAGAAAAGAGTCATACAGATGGCTTAGGCCGAACAATGGGCATCTTAGAAGAAAATCCTGAACGAAGAAATTCTTGAACAGTACAAAAAGACGTTTTTATACCTAAACAAAACGGGAAATGTGATCAAGAATAATGGAATTTTTAAAAAGGAAAGTCTTTCGGCTTAAGTGCGAATTCTGCCGGATCACAGACAACGTTTAGAGGCAAACCTATTGCTATTTCCTATGGCCAACGTTTTAGCGCTACTCAATTCACACACTGAAGAAGTCATGCGGAAAATACTCTAGGAAAAGTGTTCCCTCTTAAAGACTCTTAGTTTCAATGTTTCCTTGATGCATTCGAACATTTGCTATGATAACATCAGGATTTAATCGCCCTAATCAAAATGGAATGCTCTTTGCGAAGATCGCGAAAGACCGCGATTTTTTATATTACTCCACACAGGCTTGATTGCTCTGCAGAGTACCCGAACTCTCAAAGTGAACTGTCTGCGTGGGAAAAGCCAAAACATTACCGACCCTTAGTTTTGCATCACCTTTTCCCATGCGCAGCAAGTTCGATTTGCGGTATGCGCAGTATAGTGCAAACGGCTATGCAAGTTTTAAGTGTTGAAAGAAAACATCCTCGCGGTATGTGCAACATCTCATCATAAGTAGCGTTTTTTCTTTTGCAGATCGCTGCAGATGAAAATTTCTCATCCTTCCAAACCAGAAAACGTATCGTAGTTCGGATGAATGCGAAGTTTAACTTACAAGTAAACCACAAAGAGAAGATGTAATTCAAAATACATACTTGGCCTCTACTAGAACACTGAGGTCATCAGTTACTGTGATAAAACTCGGCGTTTTAATGTTCACTTCGAATTTCGGCAGAACGTATTTTTCAACCGTGAAAGACTTCTCGAATTTTATTCCGCTCTTTGTCTCGACAACGATTTGCCAATCGCCCAGCGGAGGTTCATTGGCCAATTCAAGCTCACCTGATAGAATACCTGCAATTTATCATGCGTCCAACAACCTCGGCTGTCCATTCCAAGACATACCCCCTTTGAAATCCTCAAATTCCCTCAACATTTGTTGAGAAAAACTGAAAATTTAGTCTACACATTAAGATAAGACAAAATTTGTTTGTTTCATAAACAACACCAAGCTGGTATGTGTGGTGAAAAATGCACAACTGAACGCGTTGCATAAATGAGTTTCGCGCTGGGGAAGGATGGAAAAAATGAGAGGAATATCGCTCTTTATAAGGTGCTAAACATATCTGAATACTGTGCAACTCCCACGAAAAGTTATCCGCATTGATGAGGAATACGTACAACTTTCATATAGCAGAATCTGTGCCAGCTTTTGGCTTGATCTGATTTAGTTAAAGAACTACAAAATTCTGATACTTCAAAAAATCAGCGTCAGCAGTAAAACGAAATGAAAAACCTTTTGAAAGTGGCTTATCGAGTTGCTGGCTGATGACATTTTGATTGGGATCGCGGATCTTCACTGATACCGTATCTGTATAAGGCTTCAGATCGGGGCTAACGACTACCACTCGGTAGCGCACTAAAAATTATGCACTTTAAAACGACAAGATAAAGCTTTATAAGCGTGCTTCATAGTTCAGTGCACAGGTCGAAACTTTATGCTTGCCAGCCGGAATGAGCCCACCAGCCCATTTGATTAGGCTCATGATCGCTTGGCGCAGTCACTAAGAAGCGTGCTCTCAAGCCAAGCAAACTGGCCTCTGAGACCTTCACCCAAAGACGAAAATGGAATCTTAGGAATACTCATAACCTAACAGTATCATGATTCCGAACGCTCGATTATTTTAGTCGCCATGAAATGTCCGGCTCGTTTTGCTAGCTTTAGCTCAATATCTTTCGTCGCCTATAATTCGTGATGGCAGAAACTTTTGATCGATTTGCCACCTTAACTGGAAAACTTCCACTTATCTTAAGTTTCCGACTCGCTTTGCACATCTTAATTTAAAAACGTTTAAGTCGTTTTTTTGCCATCATTCAAGATCTTTTTTCGGCCGTTTTGCTCGGTTTTTCTAAAAACTCAGCTCATGCCGCGGACTGAATGTTGCATCTGCAATGAATTTGACCGACCGTTTTGGCGCAAAACGTCTTCGAACAAGAAAATTTACTCGAACGGCGCAGAAATTTTCTTGATGAAAAATATGGGAAGAGCTTTCAAATTTTTTTAAGGGAGGGGGCAAAATTCCTCAATTTTTTGAATTCTTGTATTTTCGGTCTAATCACAAGCTTATGGACGAGTCTTGCAACATAACACTCACATATACCTTTCGTTTATAATGCTAGTTTTGGTCTACGGGTTATGCTTCGGAATTTTTCCGACAAGCAAAATGTGTGGAAACACGTAAAGTCGGCGTTTCTCTTATTGTTCTCACCAAAGGCATGCATAAATGCTGAAATTTAGCCGCCATTCCATAAACAGTACCCGTGAAAACTGCGTGGACGTGAAGATAAAATGAAAAAAATCGAGAATTTGGACTAGCTGAAAAACTCTAAAAAAAAGCCCGAAAATTTTGAGGACATGGCTAAGCAAAATTTTGTGCCTCTAGCAAGAGTAAGTATTCATAAGCATGCTGATTCTGCATCCAGCATACGGCTGGAAAAACGCTACCAACCTATGCTCTAATGCCTCACGCCTGTTCCACAGTGGATACGTTCATGATTAGAGAAGAACGTTCCTCAATAGAATTTTCAGATGTGCAGCTGTATGGAGACATCTTTCGAAGAACAGAGCTAGATAATATGCCTGCTCTGGCAAAGCGCCAATGAGTAACCCGCAACTGCATTCTCCGTAATTAATCAGCTCCCCCACTGCTATGCTATCTTTTCTGACATGTGACGACGTCTTACAGGAGCGTATCGCATCGCTTGAAAGCTTTGCAATTTTCTTCTAGCATATTGATCCACCAAAAGACAGATAACAGCCGCTCTCACTCCTCCCCCTCTCTCCACTTCTGTGCACACCACATTTCAACTTTAGTTAATCATGACGAGCCAGCTCGACGAGAATGTCTGTGGTTTGCATTGTATGGTTTTGCCATTTCTGCAAACGACAAGCCTGTCACATCTGACCGATAATTTTATAAAGGTTTAAAACCTAAGCAAAAGCAGTTTTTGCTATAGGAGAAAGAGCAGTGAAAACTTAAAGGTCTAACCAATAGATCCTGGTTTATAGATTGCCTTGTCGGTTTGCACAAAAACTGACAACGATTTGGAATCGAACTGAACCGCCTTTTCCTCATCAAACAAAATTTTGGAGCCAATAGTCTCGCCACGAACATAGACCTTGTACGTCGAACCAGGCAGTAGGCTATCGGGTGAGAGCTCTTCAATCGCTATTGTTTGTGGCACCCCTACAAACAAAAAAAAAGTTGTTTTGAATTTCGGAATCACACTGCTCTCATCAGTGAGAAAGACGGTAAATCGTGACAGCCGATCGTGACATAATAACTGTCACCAGTCAGGCATCCACCAAAAAGCATTGAACAATCAAATAAAAGTAAACGATTAGATCAGAGAAACATTTCTGGAGATCCTTATCACTAGAAAGAGATTGCTTAGAAGCCTTTACTATTAAAAATGCTCGGAATAACTCTCGTGGTTATAGAAATTGTAAGGATAATTTGGACACTGAACTACGCTTATTAAATAAATAGAGAACTGTATAACAAAAAGAAATATAAAGTCGGTCACTGAAAACAAATTAGTTTCCAGTTATTAACGTCTATAGCACGATATCAACAGTACAACAGATGATGACTTAGACGGATATGTGACAAGTTCAATTAGATGAGATGATCAAACGAACAATTTTGCAGCAAATTATTTCTTTCTTTAAAAAAATATTTAAAAAAAAAACCAGAAATCAGCTACATTTTCACTTTTTAGACACTGCGTTGAAAGTAAAACAAACTAAATAGGCAAAAATAAAACAATAAACCAATCGGATAACAGAGCAGTTAGCTTCTACTGTATTCGTTACCTCAAAAAAAAAAAAGAAACCGAATGTGCCCTGCCATTTTAAATACTGGCTGGCTTACGGCAGTAAAGCTGTGCTTTGTGGATAACTGTGATAAGCAAACTACTTTCCCCTGAGAAATTCGTATGAGTGTTAGCTAAAGTGAGCAGTTAAGGAAACTGGATATAAGAAACTTAGTTGTCACAAACCACCAAAAATAAGTGCACTTCCACAATGAAAAAAAAACGCTATTTTAACAAACGGATCTTTCAAAAGGCTTTCAGAAGTGCTGCCGAAAAATTGGCACGCTTTATGCAAGAAAATGGTTTCATCATTATCTGAACTATATCAACTAGTGAAGAAACTGGAAAATTCTTCTCCATTAGAACATTGACTTGCAACCGATAAACGTTCTTTTTTTTTCCACATCAGAAAATTTTGCAGAAATTTACTCGCGGTTTAGAGAAGCCAGTAAAAATGCGAACCTGTTTTGACATTGTTGACAACACGAGCACCAATCGTATCATTTTGTGCGGTCCTCACTTCCACTCTCACGATATGCTCGCTTTCGGAACTCTTCAGAATGTTGACCGACACAGCATATGGCAAACTTGGCCTGACTACCCGTGGAGCAATAACCAAATATGTACCAGCACTAAAATTCAAATACTTCCATAAACAACACTCGCATACAGTTTTGCATCCTTTTTTAATCGCTTAATTTCACTACAAAGACTGGCATGGTTACCTACAGAGCCGCATTTAACACAATTTTTTCGCTCATAAATTTTCCCGCCTCATCGGGATTTCTGTTAAAAAATTTAGGATATTTTTTTATCCGTAAACTGCTGATAGTTATCTCCTCATTTGATTAGGTTCTTTTTAAAACGTATAAGAGAATGTGACCCATGGAATATGACTAATATTTCTTGCTTTAACTTGCAAACAGATTACTCGAAATACAAGCGGCTCCTGAGAAAAAGAAATTGTAGCCCTGTTCCGAACAATACCATTTTCTCTCCTAGTCGGTAACCACTTCTTCTAAATGTTCGGATATTATTCACAAATTGACTACCAGCGGAAAGAACTGATGCACCGTGCTAAACACGAACTATCCTATGAGGATGAGAAATATTAAGCTATCTGCAAAACTGAAATTTGAAAGCAAGGTGAAGCTGCACCTACATCCCAAAGCAACAGCCTTCAAATATGATGAGCAACAAGAGGCGGTTTTTTAATATCAGCTGGCAAGGAAAGTTTTGAAACAGCAAGGAAGCAAAATCGGCCTCAAACATTTCAAAAGCTTGTCGTTTCGCGAGTGCCACGAGAGTCTCGGTGAAACATGCCCACCTCTCAATGCTTGATCTAACTGAATGTTTCCAAATCACAACCGTTCCTTTATACCACGTTCAAGGCAACCAACTTACTAGGTTTTTTCTGGCATTTTAGTTGTTGCTGCAAAAGGAGACAACGGTACGGCGGTGCCATCAGCAGCAACCGGTCTGGCAAACACATCATGCGCACTGGCTAACGCCAGCAGTAGGCCGAGCACGCACACAGCATAAAGCATGCTCGTCGTTTCTCAACGCTGCCCCAACAGTGTAATGGGGAGCTCAGCTTTCAAAGTGCCCTGGAAAGGAAAAGTTTTGTTTCACGTTTCACTCATGAAGCGCAACAGGGCTGCGAGAAGAGCGCTTAGTAAATGGAACACGCCTGCTCCTTGTATCATCCATGTTATGGATCCCTTTGTTCCATGATTTTGCAAAAAGACTACAGTTCATTGTTAGTATGAAAAAAATATGAAAACATTGTTCATCTACACAACAACGGGTCAATCCCGTTTACGAAATTACGAAATACGAACTAATTTCGAAACTACGCGATGACATCTATCGCTATAGCTGAGTGCCTATAAAATGATAAAACATAAAACAACACTCACTGTGTAGTATTCAAGAAAGATTTGGTCCCATCATTGGTCCAGAACCTTCCTAAATGAAACAAACCATTTTTTCCCCATGTAGAAATTACCGAACTTTTGAGCATTTGAATCTCTAGAACTCGAGAGAAACAAATTCGATTTCACGCAAGCTTATGTCAAGTAAAAGATCGCAAAACGACGACTTTTTCTATTTTGAAGCTTTTCACGGAAATTAATCTCAAAGGTAACAGTATCAACAAAAGGACCGAAAGTCATGCATCATCCTGCTTCTCTCCATGCATGAGGCACTTCAATGTTTTTTGGTCAAGCCGTCTTAGCATGCCATGTGTATGAAAGTGCTTTCAACAAGGAGCGACGTGAAGAAATTTTAGGTGTTAAGATGGAGGCCTTGTGGTGGTCATTTCATGTGCCCTGTTGTACTAACCACGCACTACGGATAATTTCGTTGAAAATTCCCTTTGCTGAAATAGCGCAATAATCAGTATCCCTATCTTGTGCATTCAGATGTATCACGTATCGTTTTTCTCAGTTCTTTTTTTTTATGCCTGTAAAACTGTACTGGACTGTGCCATGGTGCAGTAAAGAATAAATACTGTTTGATCCCCAAAGAAAGTGTAGTATAAAGACACCTCAACGTGTAAAAGTGTAGCAAAGGCGTTGTAAAGGACAAAATACGATGACTGCAATGTAATACACTTCGAGAAAGCTCTTTAAACCAACCTAAAATGCACCGAAATCAAAGTTGTCGTTGAGTAACGGAAAGAAATTATTTAAAAACGATTAAAAAAATGATCGCATCTTAATCTTCATTGCTTATGAATTCAGCGGTACTAAGCGAGCACAGTACCTTTTTCGGCTTAAATAGCTATTAAGGTTTCTTTGAATCGGTGAAGAGAGGTGCAACGAAGTTTAATCCAAATAAGTTCATGCATCTAGAATAGGATGAAGATGAAAACTTTATCGAGTCACCACACAACAACGCGCATGACCTGTCAAGGCATACGAATGAAAATTCGGAAACAGCCGCTAGGCTGTTTCGTGCCGGTCCCTTGATGCAAATTCAACAAGCCTTCACTTAATACTATGGACTAAGAAGTAAAATCAGTCGAGCCTGAACACTTACAAACGCAGTAAATATAACGATTAAGGTCTCTCTCCCATCGACGCGGCTAACCAAAAATACTCGCAATGGAAATACAGAAGTTGGACACAAAAACACTCTAATACTAACCGTCAATTTTTGAAAGACTGCTTCAACAACATCGTTAATCACGGTTCTCACCCTTTGTTAAAGCCATATTTTTGCGCGCTTATTGTTCACATTACACAAAATGTGTCAGACTGCTCAAACTAAATAAAATATGTCAGAATGTTCAAAACGGCTGCACAATACCGTCTTGTAAAACAACCTGCGCATGCTGCAATGCACATACGAAATGATTTGAACTGCCATGAAAGGATTCACGCAAATACTTGGGCTGCAAAAAATTGAGTAAACCAATCTCGGCCTTTTCTGTGGTATAAATCTAAGAAAAAGGTTTAACGATTATGCAACTATCAAGTCTTGAGAGCGATCTAACGATAATTGGATCAGCCAAAAACAGCTCTTCTCTTTCCGTTTTGGCGTTTGCATTCGCTGATCTTCTTCAAGCGGTATAACATTTGTGGATGACTGGTATTATATCTCTTGCAGTGGAAAGGGACTCTAGTGCTACCATTTCGATTAAGATCCACACTGTTTTTGCACATCTCTGTTTTACATGAAGATACAATTATTTACATCCAACAATGAGCTTGAATAAGTTTTCAAGAATCACATTTTTACTTTCTACGGGCTACCTCCACTGTAAATACACAGCGCTCGAGAAGGACAACTTAATTCATGATAAGAAGTGGCCCAAAAATTTTTTTTGGCAATGCGTGTGCCACGGCATCTAGAAATGTGATCAGGAAAAAGGCCGGTTTTCCTACGCATTTCTTCAGCAGTTCAACTCGAATCATCACTCGTCATATTAGAACCGGAAGAAAAAAGAGGATCATTCAAAAGCATTATGTAGCACAAAGGATTAAGAAAGGGATGAAGAGATTTGAAACGCTTTCCCAGTGATGAAATAAGGAAATGTGAAAGGTGTGAAAAGTGAAGTGAAATGAGAGCAGGGAGAATAAGCGAGAAACAGCAGCACCTTCGATAGAAGTGATATCGAGGGCACTGGCAAATGTGTCCAATATTTATAGAAGAGGAGGATGGCTGAGAGGAGAGGCGCCGATACCTGGAGACGAATCAACGAACTAATAAATAAAATGAATTGCAACGCTGAGTCAGCAGCACCACTCAGCATTTCAACAGCAACAGCAGCAGCAGCAAAAGCAACAGCAACAGCAGCAACGGTAGCAGCAGTAGCAGCAGCAGCGCAAACAGCGTCACCAATACTCGTTTTATCGACGCACACCGATTCTCATGCACTTAATCGACGTCTTATTTCAGACGAGCCACCTGACCATTCAACTTATTTTCCAGGCAACTTGCTACTCTTAGAGGATTCTGATCAAAAGTTCATGCTGCAGCGAAAAAAGAAGCGACGCCGTAATGTGACAGATCGCTGTATATTGTTGTTGTAATGGAGAAACGCAATCCTGTGGCACCCCTCTGAATTGGACGGGTTCCAATCCTTAATTGCGACTGAAAATTCAGACTTAAATTTTGCGACTTTTATGTGCTGGTCATTTCTTATTTCTTATTTCTTATTCATTCTTTATGAGCCTAGCTCGATGAATCTGTGCTACAATAGAAAACTAGCTATTCGAAATAACTCAAAAAGACACTGGACAGAAGTGCTCTGCTATAAATTTAAACAAAACTGTAATCGGAACAAGGTGGGCATCTGCAACGGTGAACCGGAGGATTCGTGCTGATGTGCAAGCGATTCAAAAAAAAAAAATTCGGTCCTCAACTGTATAGCTCTCTGCAAACAAATCAGCAGCATTTTTGGCCCTGCAAGATTGTAACCTAACAACAAAGGCGTCGCCCTGTCGTCACAGTCATAGAAAACTGGGATCACAGTCTACCTGAAAGCACACAAGTGCGAAGGCATTCTGAGATTTTTGGCGAGTTCAGTAGTCGCGGGTCATCAAAGCACTGTTGTAGTTTATTTCTTTAGGTTTAGACTCTACTGAACGAAAAAAAATCAGAAAAAATAGTGATCCGCAAAATTTGGTCCCAAAAATAGCGAGCCGTGAATATTGTTCCAAAGAGTTGTGACTACTGGGACGATAGCCATGCGCGTCTTAACAACTTTTAGATGCTATAACCACTTACAGTATACAAAAGATGCAAACCAAATTTTCCTTGTGCTACTCGGAGTCACCTATGGATGGTGAGCACAGTATTGTTCATACATTCCAGAAAAGGTCTCACTGCTTGTGGACTGGTCTAAGACTTGATTTGCGCTCGTATTATGTCGCCGCCTATAATTATTCTCCTTACCATAATTAACTTGATAGAGAAACTGAAGTTAAAGCACAAACGAGGTTGCACAGAAAAAAAAAACAAAAACCAGAGGTACCATCAGTACCACAACTCGTTAGAACGTATTAGACACTTAACTTTGCAAACAAAACCTTATGTCATTTGCGCTGACGAGCATGATGCGAAGCAATACCGTGTTCCAGGAACTACAAAACAACAGGCAAATGAATACGTTTCTCCGCCTCTGTACACTAATTACAGACCTGAGAGATTTTCCAAAGGATCCTTGGGTTCCTGGTTTCTCATCATATTTCTGACGTATGGTTAGCACTTTGATGCAGAAATTGCGCTCGCGAATCGTGCATGGTGTGTGCAGTTTATGCTTGGATATAGGATCAGACAGGAAGAGAAAATGATTGGTGTCAACGTATTGTGAATATTCGCAGATCAGTTTAGGGATAGCAAGAAAAAAAAAAGATGGCACTTGTAAGCAGCCACATAGTTCAGTGGACGGATCACTGAAGGCATTTGTTAAATGAGTGCAATACGAATGGTGAACAGTTGTCCTCGCTAAAACACAGTCAACTCAGCGCACAAATGCACGACCAGTGGAGAGCTTTTCCGATAAAATGCACTTTCATAGACACGACAATTTTAACTGAGTCATAGAAGTGCTTATCAAATACCAAACAATCAACTACTGAACTGTATAGGACTTATTAATTTAGTTAACCAACATGTACAGGCGAAATTGATATTCTAACAAACGCGTACATCCTTGAATGACCATTAACGCCTTATCGACATCGCATTTAAAATGCTCATGCCTTCCGCGATTGCACCGAAAACATTGCTCTGGAAATGCGATATTCTAAACTTGCAAAACTGAGCTTGCAGATCGACAACAATTTTAACGACTAATTACGGAATACGCGTGTTTGGAATTTTTGCATTGTAGTGAAGAGCACATATATTCCTAAGCACGTTTTCAAGTATCACAATTGAATGGCATCGCCGCCGCCGTATATGCCTGCACACAATGTATGCGCCGCATTGCGCCCTCTGAGGATGGATATAGTTGATTGCTAGAAAAAAATTTCAAGCGAACGCATCATTACATGTTATTCAGCACATGAACACTGACGTTCGAAATATCCCACTCGTAATTAAATGGAAAAAATGCGTATAAATATTTTCAAACACAACATATTTAAAAGACAATTCCATTAAGAAGTCTCTACCGTCACTCAATAAAAATGACCTATTAAAAGTGACCAACGCTACAGTCATCCTAGAATTCCCGTTGATCGAATTAGGAAAGTTGTTGTAACCATTTACGAAAAAGCCGCACAAATCCTTTTGTTCAGTTGTAATGAAGGCAGTCAACTCTTAAGTAGAAAGCATCAACAAACCAGTGAAAAAAAAAAGAAGCGCAAAGCACTAGCATATACTTACATTGGATGAAAATGCACCGTAACCCTGTAAAAGAATTTCAGATGCTATTATTTAAGATCTTCGATGATAAACTTCCATACAGAGAAACAATATTCCAGTGTCTTTATTTCTACGGCCTTACATAGGGAATAATATTAATAATGGAAGGCATTAAATGCCCTAAAAAGTATTCAGTGAACGGCAAAGTCGATCGCTAAAAAAATTTTCAACACGATTCAGCACAACGCGAAAACAACACTTCGAAAAGTGCCGGACGATCATGAATTTTATGCACAAGCTTTTTTTGCTCGTTGGAATAACACTCATAGATGCGTGCTCTACCGAAATGTTTGTTTGTGTACGGCGCCAAAAACTGTTCTGAACACTTCCGTTCTGTTTTCAGCTGCTCTCGTTCAAACTATCTCAATTGACCCCAAAGTAGCGACGATAATTGCATTCGACAACATTCTTTACGACAATTTGCGTTTTATTGATTAGCCACAGCGAATCGAGCGAGTCTGGCGTTTTATTTTCAAACTTTCAATTACATTCGACATCGGGGAACAATTTAATCACCAAAATGATTCAATTGCCGCCCATCTAGCTTCGATACTGTCTGCTTCTATTTATCTCAATTACAGCTACAATCCATTTCCCATCTATCCCATATTATCTTCGCAGAGAAGACTGTTGCAGCGAAGACAATTGAGTAGAACGCAGAAAAACAAAAAAAAAATTAAAACGGTTCAACGAGGAGGCAGAAACAATGTAAGCAACACTCAGGAAACTGAAGAATATATCGACTGATGTCCGTTTCGCCATTGTAAATGAGCGAAAAAGCCTCAGCGAACGTAGAAAAGTGCAAAAACCTAAATTGAGCCTGGGAAAAGATAAGTTACGCAAACAATGAGAAGAAAGGCGTTTGTCGACAGATCGCGAATATGGTGCAACTTTTTCACAACGGAAACAACGACGTCAATTTCCTTTTGGATTTGCTTTCGTTGTCGAATTAAAATCGATTCTCCTGCCTTCCTCTTCAACCGTACAAAAGAGGCGTATACGAACAGGTAGTTCTGATGGAAAGGTGTGCATTATACAAGAAGCAAGCCGTATTATCTAGAACATCTACAGTAAAAAAGGTAGTTCTCAATTAAATCACCACATCTTGAGTGTGAAGCGTCGCAAATTGTGCAAAAATGAATGCAAACTGTGAAATAGTTCAACACAATCGCAAACGGATGAACCTAATCTCGTTCAAAAACCCCGAAAGATTTTCATATGGCCGCATACTGTCACATAATTCATTGCTTTCATGTCCGAAACGCGATGAGGATATCTCCTAATGCAACAAATTTGCACGTTAAAGTAACTGATGAAGTTTATAAGACAGGGATTTGGAATTCATGAACAAGAACAGGCGCCCTGGAACAACACTACTGTTCTGTTGGTAACGACTTTTGACAGTAGGGTGAGAGAGGCACATCTAGCAGTGGGATAAGAGGGGAAAACATGATGAAAAAGTTAGGAAGCGAATCACCAAGAAAGGGGGGGAGGGGAGGGGAAGAGCTCGGAGATAGGGATGAGAGGCACCCTGTTATGAAGCGACTGAGCGAAAGGGGCAACCCTACTGAACAGTCATCTGGCTGGGGAGTTCCAAACTAGTTGGAAGGTCCTCAGTCTGAAGAGCAAGTTACTGGGGGATCAGGAGGCAAAAGTTCGAGGAACAGCTCTTCGAGTTCCCGACCAGGATCCTATCATGGATCAAGGTCTCTGGGAAAATTAATTCGGACTGTTCTAACTTCTTAAAAGTACCTTCGCTCTCTTCATGCGATTCTTGATACCCCTTCCTTCAACCTTAAAGAAAACTGTTTGCTTTGTGACAGATCTCGCAGATGCGGGCTGGTAGGAAGTACGAGTCGAAGTCGTACATATGGTACCAGACGGTGGAGATCGAATGTTATCAGCTGCATAAGTGACGTGCAATCTATATGGCGGCGTAAGGGAAATACACCATCTTAACTACTTCAATTCGATTAAAGCTTGATTTATGCGACCGTGACTTTTCGGCTTTGACCTCTCGCGCCTCGAACCTCACGTCGATGGGATTTGCACCTCTCATCAGAAGCTGTCGTTACCCAAAAAGTTTTTTTTTTGAGTTTGTGATCCGACGTTCATCAATGATAATCGAAAGAAGGCGCACCCAACTTTCTATTTTATCGTTTTCAATGGAACTTTGTCTATGCATTTGTTTCTTTCGCTTTGCGTTGTTGCTTACTTACCATAAAGCAAAAAAAAAATCAAGGTAATTTTCGTTGCAGATCAAGCAAGAAAAGTTCTCAGTAAGCTCTTTCATTATCCTAAAAACGATTTTTCTTTCGAGAACAGCGGCAAGTGATGGGGCGCACATGAATACGCGCAATCGACCAGATCACAACGAATTGAGGCGTGAGTGATAAGTGCACACACTACGTATGTTAATTGATAAAAAGGCGGAAAAAGCCCCAGCACACCTTATGTAAATGTGCCTAGTACCTTCTCGAATTACGATGAAAAATAAGAGCTTTTGCAAAAACCAACTTTGCGCGAAAATGCAACAAATTGCCAACGGTGATCTCTGGACAACTCTGCATGAAAAAAGACTTGAGCAGTTAGTTATAATGTTGCAAGATAATGAATTTGTGAATGAGGTCGCTACCGTACGCCTAAACGAACGTACCTGTTCTGGAATGAGAGAACTGAACAACGGTAAATACTATAATCGCAGTGAAACGTTGTTGCATTGTAATGGCTAAGCCACGGATCTATTTTTACCGTTGCCATACGCACATGTTACAGTACTGGCAAACCTAAGCATTATGTTCAGCTTTTTGCGCATTTTCTTCTCCTAGAGGGTCTTAATCTGACTATGAATCAAAACTGCCTTTAAAAAATCTCAAAAACAGCACAAAAAGCAAGCGTATTCGAAAAAAAAAATGGTCGAAATTGTGCTGACCACCCACAACACAACATAAGCGCTCAACAGCTATAATGCTGTAACACACTAAAGAATTGTGTGGTACAATTGAAATTTACCTGTTTAATCCCAATGCTACCATCATACACGAGTTACACAGGAACAATAGATCACCTCCATCAAAGAAAACGCCAGCCTCGCACTCTATCGACGTCGAAATATTGACACAACAGTTGAGAAATGGATAAATATTCGTATTTATCAAGTTGAAAAACAGCAGAAAAAATAGTCTAGACTAAATTTTGTCACTTATATATGATTTCTTAAGCGATAAGCATTCCATGCGATGATCAAGAATAGACATACATACACACCGATGAGAAAGAGCGAAACACTGAACAGGTGATTGATCGACATACAGTAATGAAGGGAACACTGACCTGATTACCTGATGTGAAAATCGAACAAAAGAGAGCAACAGAGCGGTTAAAATATTATCATGTCGGAGTACGCGCACATAAACAGGCAACGCAAACTGTAAAATTTATTGTTTTCGATGAAACAACTGCGCCAATTCGGAGGGAAAAAAAACTCGCAGATCACTACTCATTGTTTTGAAGTTGAGAACAGCTTTTTGACAATTTATAAATAACTGCTAAAATTCCATCTGGAATGCTTTTGAAATTAGATGCAGTGAGATGGTGCTAATTTATAGAGCATAATAAGCACAAGATTCTTGGTATGGTCACAAAGCGGTTAGTAAGACGCGAATAAGTTCTTAAGCAATTCAAATTTCGATCACTGCACTTTATTGGCACGACTTCAATAGTCGTTAAAGAATAGCGCGTATGCCGTCAGTTGCGAAAGTCTGAGAAAAAAGAGATGTAAAGATTAGTGCGCATTCAAAAAAAAAACTATTTCAGCTTGCATAACGCTGCTATCATATCGAACTTTATCAGGTATCACATAAAGATGGGAAAAAAGCACGCATCGTTTTATGCTGCTAAACAAACGAAAAGCCTAAGTTTAGGCTTCATGAGCGTATAAGTGAGATTAAGCAAAATGAGTCTTTTCACGTACCAATTTTCCAATTCATAATTCCCTTATGAATTGGAAACGACGATTGAAATATACAGCACCAAAACGCTTGTTACCAATGCCCGCCCATAATCCTAGCTAGCAGCAATGCGCACAATGCTCATGAGCGCTTAATTAAACGATGCACAACAAACGCCTCTTCAAAATCACTAAATAGCTCATGAAAAGGCGCTCGCTCAACTGCACCATAGAATATTAGTTCCAAAATGGAATGGATGTGAGTAATTTCATAAATACACTCATCCTTGAGCGACTGGAGGTGGATGACATGAAACAAAAAACCAGGTGGACACAGTAGATTGGAAAAGTGGAAAAAGTAGATTGTATTAAAAAAGAAGAAAAAAGCGGAAAAGTAGACTGTATTAAAGGCAAGGTAATGGTGAATCGGAAATTGTGATTAGAAGAACTTTGAAACGTAATTTCAGCAACCAACTAGTTTCAAGTACTACCTCAACAAACAAATAATTCATCTCAACCAACGCAAGTCTTGCTATTTCTCAAAAAATTATTTAACAAAGCTAGCTGCACCATTCATAACAATTCGAGATAAAAATTATCGGCGATTGGGAAGCATCCTCCTAATTTGCTTTTTTTTTTTTAACTCACAGGAAATAAAAAATTTGCTGCTCGTTTCCAGTGTCCTATCCCAAAAATAACGATTTTTTTCAAAATGCTATCAAGATAGCTACTCGAAAATTACCAACTTTGGTTCAATATCGACAACATATTCCTGCCCATCTCTGCAAAAAAAGGTGTATGATTCAGTTTAGGCAATGAGGTGGTGAACTCATTAAACGACAGCGAGTTTGTCGTCGCAAACATATGGAACCATAAAATGAGAGTTTGATGCGAGCGAATTCGTGCCGTGACGGTTGCCACCCGAAACGCTTGGGCGCAAATGCGCTTTTGTCGTCACGTAATGACGGGTTATCGCCTCATATCGCTTGCGAGTCACGTGTACGCAACGAATACAACATCAAATGACTCGTTCAACTGCAAATGCAAGAATTCCAAAAATCAAAACAATCATGACGTTCAGCGAAATTCACCACCTCAGTTATACCTGACGACAGCATATAAATACGCCTTGCAAACAATACTCTGTAATGGATTTACTACTTCCCTTAAACAGCATGGATTTCCGCCCCCACTATCAGCAGATAAGCACTCTTGTTTACGGGCTGTCAAAATTTGATAACAATTGCAGTAATTTGCACAACATTCGCAACATCTCATTTTTCGCAATTTTAAATTCACGAAGAATAAGTGTTTCACCGTAAACGCGAAATTTAACTAGAAGCGAAACAAAATTTTGATGTCTTCGAATAGCTTAACTTTTTTCATATTTGCCATCTACACATCGACCGAAATCGTCCACAAGATACGCGCTGCTTGCAGAATATTGTCATTCATTAAAAAGCGCTTCGATTATCATTTGCGTGATGATCGACGTATGCGATTCGAAAAGCGCGAGTGTGTTGACTTCAAAGATGGACCAACCAATGCCGGCTAAACAATTTTCGTCATACTATTGGAAGTCATTTCGACAAAATGATGACACATGCAAAATACCTTTTCCCAAAAATAATAACTGCAGCATTCCATATACTTAAAATGTGTTCCAAATTTAGAAAGAACACACAAACCATGGGAAAAAAATGTAGCAAGAAAGTAAAAAAGAATGAGAAAAACGCTCCTTTTAATGCGCAAAGGAGTATTTACACATGCGATTAAGTCAAATACGATAAATTCGACACAATAACCATTCGTCTTTTCTAAAAAAGTTAAAAAGAGTGAATGCAGTGAAATATTCTAGATAAGCTTTTCCAAATATGTATCAAAAAAGCGTAATATTCTTATTCTAGACAACTCATAAGGACTAGTGTCTTTAAGCAACTGCCTACCGCTCGTATAAACAAAACAAAGAAAAAAAACAAACTCAAAGTCGACTTTCGAGAATCGTATGCAATCAACTCTTCTGCATTAATCAAATGCTAAAAAATATCTAAGAGTACCGCACAAATCAAAAGCAAACAACACGCTGAACACGATGTGAAGCAACGTCACAATGAAAGCGGTGTGTTAAAATTTGTTATTTGCATGACCCTGACCACAGATAGGCACCTCGAAAGCATCCGCAATTGTATACTTGTTGCGACCGTCCGGACTAATCACTTTACGAACTATCGTACACTCCTTCCCTTTTTTCTAGTTTATGTGATAAAAAAGTTATGGAACTTTTCTCTGCGTAAATATGGATACGACGCAAGAGGCATATTCGAGCACGTCACTGAATTTATATTCAGCGAAAGAGTTCAACAACTGGAAATCCAGAGTCCATTGCATCAGTTTCATGTCCAGGATGTTCTCTTTCAGTGTCAAGGCTGCTTTTGGTGCAATGGTTTTGGCAGAACAGAAACTCGATTAAAGCAAGAAACCCTGCTGAGATTATCAGTCCTGAAACAATAACTCGAGCGGAAAAAATAGTAAGCCGTAATCGGCAAAATTCATGTCAATAAATGAATGAAGAAAGATTGCTACCAGATCGTTGCATCAATATCATTCTTCTCGTATATATTCATCTCAGTTAAGTATTCGTAAAGTTGATACCAGGAAACCCCCCGTTGCTTCGCAAGATCGACTGATCCGCTATCAATCGATATTACAGCTATTTGACGAGGACGTAGAAGGTTTTCTTAGCAGCCGATGGTTAGACCTTTATTCATCACAGGAATTCGGAATCAGAACAAGCCTATAAGGGATGGATAAACGATGGCTCTCCAAAGAAGGCTAGACCTTGCGCGGAGCTCTCAACAACGGAAGAAGGTTTTGGGATCAGTTTTTCTTTTGGGGGAGGGGGGGGGGGGGGGGGGCG
>JPKZ01003130.1:1084170-1101645 GCA_000803305.1 Toxocara canis
TCTCCCCCCATACCTCCTCTCGACGTGTACTGGGAAGCGTGAAACTGATTTTGAGAGGCTGCAGAAAAAAAGCCGTGATTATACGCGGCGACTTCATGCAAGAAAGAGACAGAGATAGGTTATAACGCAGTCGTTTTGCCGTCCACAGCTGCGAACTCAATAACTGCGGAGATTTTGCAGTGAAAAAATCAGCAACGTTTTTTAAATCGAATGATAACGAATGACTACTAATAACCATAAAGAGAAAAATACGACTAAAAATTTCAGTTGACCAATACGATGTGCTTTTGGAATCTATCCGATCCTCGCAATCGCACATATAATCAAACGACAACCGATTATTCTAGTACTTAACATGCACACAATGTTTTACAACGAATTCTTCATCTACAGTGACGTTTTGTATAGCTTACTAACTGGCTGATCTCCTGGTTATGGAAAGGAAAAACAAAATTTTTAAAATTCTATCAATCATCGAAGCATGGCTCAATGCAGCTGTTGGTGGCAGAATTTTTTTTTTCTTTTTTTTAAAATGAACATTGCATAGATATCATATACAGGACGACCGCTACAGTCTGCATGGTTCATTTCAAGCAGCCAATTCGAAGATGCACAAAAACACATAATGCTGTAATTTATAATACGCTTTAATAAACAAATGATATTGTGATCTCAAACCAAGTAGAACGTCAAATGCGACATAAATCAAGGCTGATTTGAAATTCTTCGTGAACGTTTGAGACAACTGTGCGCTATCAATAGTGCATACCGCTTATATGCAACTTATATTGCGTAGTTCTGCCAGCAATGAAGCTGCGCGCACCTAACACGATAATGAAGCGTACGAAAATTATTGATGCCATGAAACTAATGAAAGAGTTGAAGAGAGAAAGAGAAAAAAATCTCGCACTATTCCTCAAAACGACCAAACATCTCCTTATTTATGTTGCAGTTGTAGCCAAAAGTGCGCAGAAATCAAAATGATTGATTCTGATGGAAATCGATAGCATAACGATGACGTCATTAAGGTAAAAAAGTTTGCAAAACAATCTCAACCGTCATACGCACTTTTTTTACTCGCAAACAAAAGATACAATGCATAGGAAAAAAAATTGATTAGAGTAACGTTAGTGGAAAACGCAGAAACTGCACAACCGAAAGACGCCATGTCAAAATGAGAGAAGCACATACTTAACCACGCGCAAACTCAGAAACTATTGCGAGCTCAAAACACTTTTGGAGAATTGTGAACGCAAAAATACTGCAAGTAGAAATGCGACACCATCCGAAAACAATTAGTTTCATACTCGAATTAGTCGAAAAGCAAACGAATTGTAAAACGAAACTGAGGCCGAAACTGGCCGAAACAACTAAGAGTAATAAACTGGCGATACTTCTCAGAGATCAGAATACAAGCGACACACATTGTGTGGCAAAACCGATCGAAACTCTGTGTACACGAAATCAAGAAATGAAAAAATGTAACATGCGTCTGTGCCATGTCATGTACTGCGCAACTCCTCATGAAAACAGACATTCAGTTTTCCCTTCCCATAAATTCTCGTTGGACGGGTCTATAATGGAGAAGCGAAATATTAGCGGAAGGATTTCATTCGAGGTTGTGAGTTCCGTAACAAACTTTTAAGTCGCCAGGACGCCCATCACGTAATGTGAGCACATTAGGCTGCCGATATTTGCCTGAAGCAGTGCTCTCCTACTCCTCCGCACCTACTTAAAGTTTTACTGGGGCTGTCCTTCGCTGACTGCGACGGCAAACTCAACGAATCTAACCAAAAGCGCAACACGATGTAAAACGGCGACTTGCCACAATACTGCAAATCGGCGTGTTAACCGTTTTTTTTTTTTGCGACGTGCACAATCATCGAATTAAAGTTACCCTCATCAACGTCAGTGAAGTACTCATACAGCGACACCAACAACGAAACTATGCACACACTCAAATACGCTTTCGTAACAGCGATCGCACAAGAAGTCCAAGGGAGGCACCACAAAAACGCGTCGGGACGCGTAGAATATTTTGTACCCGGAATGGATTTTTCAAAGTTTCGGTATGAATTTCGGCATCACGAGTTTTAAAAATCGGTTGCGATGTTACTGGAGACATTCCAGCACCTCCAGTTCACCACTTCCCCTTGCCGAGAGGGCCACTGCCTCTTTCAGTGAAACAGTACTCATTTAGCTTCCTCCCCTTATAAATGAAAAAATGCAGCGATGACAACGCCTTTCTAAGGCAACGCTGATTTGGTAAGAAAGGCGAAATGATTCGGCGAGTTTATGGTGCGCTGCACGCGTCGTATCAATTCGCTTAATGCAACACTAATTTTCGGCGTATGTACAAAGAATAATGAGGAGAAAAGGAAGAAGAAAGAAGAAAACGACTCGACTTCAGCGGCCCTGTCGCACCAACAAAAACGCACTCTGCGCACGACAATGCGACCAGCCCGTCCGCACCTTTCATTTCCTCGCATCGCCTTCTTTGCTTGACGCCCTCTGAATCATCACCACCCGTCATGCGTTGTTCATTACTCCCCGTATTCTTCAAACAATTGAACAACACGCATTCCCACGTACATAGAGAGAAAGTGGTTGAAACAGAAAGTGAGCAAAGGAGATGAGAGTTTCAAGTTTCCCTCAATTCCTGATCAGAACATTTTTAAAAAACGTGCATCGATCAGACGTAGTCGCAAACTGTGCAGCACATTGTTAGGTTATATGTGAATATTCGTATAGATAAAAATCATCATTCACGATGTTGTGCTTGTGGCAATATGAAAACTACGTGTTCTGCTAAAACCCAGTTCACGGGATCTCCCCTCCTTCAGTTGCTCTGTCAAGCTTCAACACCCCCACCTCCCCTCCGTGAATCGCCTCACCCCGGATTATTTCTTGGATCCCTTACCCACAACCAAAGTTTTCTCCGACATAGTCCTGTTCAGCCAGTCGATTCCCAAAGGGGTCTTCTCGAGAGAGAATCGTTTCTTCGCTTTGCATTTCTCGACGATTTTTTTTGTTTTTCTTTTGAAATTCCCGATTTTTCAAAATTTTTGATCAGAATCATTTCTGTGCCAAACCGTTATCTGACAGAATAATTTCCCCTCTTCTCCTCCACCGAACCTTTTCCGGCTTTTTAGCCCGCCTTCCCGCTATCGCCTGAATTGTTCCCCGTTATTGTTCTTCTCCAACGAACCCAATCCCAACTTTTTCACCTGGCTCACTCCCCGACCAAAGCACTCTTCGACAAGGTCACATATAGCCGGAAATCGCTATCGGCAGAACATTAGCACAGACTATCCGTCGCATTTTGCATTATGCAGCCTTTCGTCTGGCAACCTCTGAATTTGGAGCACCCACCCTTTACCGTCCGTACAATCCGCCACCTTCCATCCTACACTCTCTATGATGTGCTGTGCTTTTCGCACAGGGACAGAACGAGAAGCAACTAAAGCTAATGACTCCGAATATGAGTGGAAGAAAAAAAACTACATGGCCCATTAAGCATTTTTAGGAGCAAAATTACAATGCAACAATTCAAAGAAGATTCTCAAGGCATAGAAAACGCCCGAACGGCTTACAGCTACAAACGGCGGAACTTCGCTTAACAAGCACATTAGTTGCTTTCATTAAAAAAATAAAAATTTTGTACGGCTCATAAGGTTTCAGTTCCAGTTCCGTAAAGTTCAAGCAATACAACCAAAAGTTTCGTCAAACACTTTGACTGCAATCACGAAGCTCTTTTTTGGCGACCACAAAAATAAGAGCTCCCAGAAACGCTCTGCAGCAGAAACAAATGACAAGTCATTATGATGAACTACGCTTACAATTTACACTTTAATAGACACTATAGCTCATCGCAAAAGAGTTAGTATATTTCAACATGAGATATGGTATGGTTAAAAAAAAGAAGAAATATACGACTGAGCATATAAATTTTTTGGAGGGCGAAGCTTTGAAACCATGAAAACAGGAAAACACCAACTGTTAGAATCTGTTGAACAAATTTAGAGCGCATTTCTAGCGTACAAAACTCCGAACCAGTCATCGCGTCTTCAAACTGAAAATGAAGCGAATGTTTCGTTGTGTGGCATATGGAAGAACAAAAAACATCCACTCACACTTCAGTACAATATAACCGCCAAAAGTAGAGCACAACTGTCAACGAATTCATAATAAGCACGCTAGAAAAACATTAATTACGAAATTAAAAAGTTGAGAAAGAGTACGAAATAAAATGAAGCGTCGATTCTTGAGAAATTGTCAATGTTGTGAACGTACCTAATTGGATTGCGAACAAACGAGGATGGGAATTAGATGAGAGAATGAGGATAGTGCACTCGGCGTGAAACACGCGCTCACTCAATCAGTCAGTTCAGTTCAGTAGGGATTGAGTCCACTAACACATGATCGAATCGCCAAAGCTGTAGGGTAGCATCAACGCTTTCTTCGCGACAGCCTTCACTATTCAACCTGTTTCTTTCTTTTTTTTTTTTTTTTTATTTCTCGACGATTTTTTTTGTTTTTCTTTTGAAATTCCCGATTTTTCAAAATTTTTGATCAGAATCATTTCTGTGCCAAACCGTTATCTGACAGAATAATTTCCCCTCTTCTCCTCCACCGAACCTTTTCCGGCTTTTTAGCCCGCCTTCCCGCTATCGCCTGAATTGTTCCCCGTTATTGTTCTTCTCCAACGAACCCAATCCCAACTTTTTCACCTGGCTCACTCCCCGACCAAAGCACTCTTCGACAAGGTCACATATAGCCGGAAATCGCTATCGGCAGAACATTAGCACAGACTATCCGTCGCATTTTGCATTATGCAGCCTTTCGTCTGGCAACCTCTGAATTTGGAGCACCCACCCTTTACCGTCCGTACAATCCGCCACCTTCCATCGTACACTCTCTATGATGTGCTGTGCTTTTCGCACAGGGACAGAACGAGAAGCAACTAAAGCTAATGACTCCGAATATGAGTGGAAGAAAAAAAACTACATGGCCCATTAAGCATTTTTAGGAGCAAAATTACAATGCAACAATTCAAAGAAGATTCTCAAGGCATAGAAAACGCCCGAACGGCTTACAGCTACAAACGGCGGAACTTCGCTTAACAAGCACATTAGTTGCTTTCATTAAAAAAATAAAAATTTTGTACGGCTCATAAGGTTTCAGTTCCAGTTCCGTAAAGTTCAAGCAATACAACCAAAAGTTTCGTCAAACACTTTGACTGCAATCACGAAGCTCTTTTTTGGCGACCACAAAAATAAGAGCTCCCAGAAACGCTCTGCAGCAGAAACAAATGACAAGTCATTATGATGAACTACGCTTACAATTTACACTTTAATAGACATTATAGCTCATCGCAAAAGAGTTAGTATATTTCAACGTGAGATATGGTATGGTTAAAAAAAAGAAGAAATATACGACTGAGCATATAAATTTTTTGGAGGGCGAAGCTTTGAAACCATGAAAACAGGAAAACACCAACTGTTAGAATCTGTTGAACAAATTTAGAGCGCATTTCTAGCGTACAAAACTCCGAACCAGTCATCGCGTCTTCAAACTGAAAATGAAGCGAATGTTTCGTTGTGTGGCATATGGAAGAACAAAAAACATCCACTCACACTTCAGTACAATATAACCGCCAAAAGTAGAGCACAACTGTCAACGAATTCATAATAAGCACGCTAGAAAAACATTAATTACGAAATTAAAAAGTTGAGAAAGAGTACGAAATAAAATGAAGCGTCGATTCTTGAGAAATTGTCAATGTTGTGAACGTACCTAATTGGATTGCGAACAAACGAGGATGGGAATTAGATGAGAGAATGAGGATAGTGCACTCGGCGTGAAACACGCGCTCACTCAATCAGTCAGTTCAGTTCAGTAGGGATTGAGTCCACTAACACATGATCGAATCGCCAAAGCTGTAGGGTAGCATCAACGCTTTCTTCGCGACAGCCTTCACTATTCAACCTGTTTCTTTCTTTTTTTTTTTTTTTTTTTTGTTAGTGTTCGTTTCGTTTCGATCATCCCAGTCACCCCGGTTGCACAATTCGCTAAGTTATGCTCACCGATAAAAGCGCTATCATTGTTTGGAACAATAAAACCTAACTACTTACTAGCGGCTAAAAGTCGCCTAAAAATTGTTCGACAATCCATCAACTCACCGAAATAAAATAAGCTACACAAACTCTTAGGAAGAGTCGATGGCCTACTTGTTTAACACGTCAAGCATGCAATCATTTGGGGTTGAAATGGAGTCTCCCCTAAATGCAGTGGAAGTTTTGAAGAAAGAAATTAGGAATATTATTTATTGATGTAAAATTAAAAGCAACCTCTGCTCCTATTCCTGAAATAAAAACAGCCAAAATTCAAGTTGGATTGAGAGGTAGGGCGTATATGGAGGGAATGCGAGCAAAACTGGGGATTGAAATTCATTCAGCGAACGTTTCAAATGTTTTACTTATGCATAACGCTGGAGGAGAGCAAGATGAGCGCTGGGATTGTGATGTGAAGTGGAAGGAATGAGAGTTTCGGAAGCAAGATGGACACGCGTCAGTTTTGGCCGTGCGGCATTGCGCTCGGGTAAGAACGGGAAGCTTGCTGTTGCGCCTCCCAATACCACTTTTAAATCACGTCGTGCCCGCAGCTACAAATGGCCTCGTTCGCTGCACGACCCTCGCTGCACTTCGATCCACTCACATTTCACTGTACAAACAAAGCATTCCTCAGTAAACGCGGAGTTCTTGCCCCCAATGTGCGTACGTCTTAATTTTGCTCTTCCTCACCGTTCCCCCACCTCCCCCCACCCGCACAGCTCATATGTCGCACATCTTGCTGTTTTTCATCTAACGTTTCATTCCATCTTCTTGTGAAATTTCATTCCATTGCGTCCTGCATAACGATGGGAAGAAAGCACCTGGATGCTCGCTTAGTTTCGCTTGCTTTGTTTTCATGAAACAGCAGACAAAAATCATTCTTTTCGTTTAGCTTAGTATATCAGAACAGGAAGCAATATACAATCGCTTCAGTGCGTGAACTGGATCGCTTGAATACAAAGGTATTCCTCAGAAACTGGCGCACTTTATCACTTCATATATATACATGCGCCACTGTTTCTGAAGAATGTCGTTGTTTCCAAGCGACCGAACACATTTTCTCGAAGTTGAAGCAAACATCGCGTAAATACGTGACAGGAAACCACAAGGGACGTGCTCGTCTATGTTGCAACTCATGAACAACACTTGCCGCAGTGTGCGAAGTTCAGTTGTTTTCGAGAATAAAATGTAGCTCATATCAGCGCGCGCCATATGACTCTCCTTGTATACTTTCATCTATCTGCGCCCTGCCTCCACTCGCAAAACATGCTTTTCAGTAAAGATTCCTAAAGAGAACCCTTTCAAGGAGCAGTGTACTGTAATGAATTTCCGGTTCTGTTACGGCTAAAGATATTTGGCCCCCTAATTTCTTACGGTTCATCGTGCCTTGAATGCAGCAAGGAAGGACGATTCACCAGTGTCCTTAAGCGTTAACGTATTGCGAATTTTGAGCTACCATCAGGATTTGTAATCGAGTTTTTTCTGAGTTAGCTTCCGTCCTCTAACCTCACCAATCGTAAGTAGCGGTAGGTTGCGGTCCAGTCAGCAATGTTTTCGTGCCTGTCAAGCACATTACAGTATAATATACTTTGTTAATTATGGAGTATGGTGTGGTTTAATTTCTTGATCTTGAAGTAAAGCGTAGTATAGACACATTTTAGCATGTCAAAGTACAGGCAGACGTAAGAAAAAATAGGAAGGCAAACAACAGTAATTTGCTCAGTTGTCTGAAATGTCGAGGAGATTAGGGAAAAGTTAAGTCAAGAATTTATGCAGAAGCGATTTCACCTATCATATCTCTGCTCAGGTCTACGACCTGAGTAAAATTAAGCAATCCTTGGGCATGGGAGTAGTCAACTTAGTTTTTCAATCGAAACAAGGTGAACATAGTGCCGGAGTGGTGAGACGGAGGGTGGGTGGCGTGAGGTGGAGTTTTCGCAGTCCTGGTTAAATGTATCATATGATTGTTTGAAAGCTAAATGAAAAACTCAGTTACGGATAGGCATGCACCATCCAGTTTCTATTGATGCACCTTGTAATGCGGTGTTGTTCAGACAAGATTCCACAATATTTGCGCTCTCTTCATCTGACTTTCCTAGTTCTCATCCAGAAAATCGTATATGAAGTCGTGTTTAATGCATTCTATAGTTTGTAGTGTTTTGCATCGCGTGAGCTCAGATTTTATTTCTTGAAACCGAAATTGGGGATGCATATTTCATCATCTACGGACGTTTCCCAGCACTTTGTTTTTCAAACCCCGATTACTCATCCAGAAATTTATGATCCTTGTGCAAATTTTGTTTTGGAGCTATCACAGTGCAATAAACTTTGCACGTTTCATCTCTGCATCTTTTTCTGGTTCATAAATTTAAACTAACTGACAAATAGATAAAGTGAGACATACATGCGCTGTTGATATGACAATCCCAGTAACGCGGTTTTGCTGTGGCATCGAGTGCTTAGCAGATAATAAGTTAATTTACAACGTTGTAGCACAAATGTTATTATGACCCCCTCAAAGCAAACATTTCGTTACTTTGGAAAGCATCTGAGTGAATGACGAAATCTGCACATTTTTTGCAACTTGCTTCCTCTTCTGTAGTATACTGTGACTGAACACAATGTGCGACTCCCAGAATCGTAAACGATCCGGAACCGATATCCTTATAGAGAAATTTTTGATGGGCCGAGCTTGGGCTCGCTCTCGAGAGTCAACGAAATTGCAGTTGTTCGCTTCACTTGAAAAATAGCGGGCTCCACAATCCTCAAACCGCTTCTGCTGCATTCGAATCAAGCGTGAACATTTCCACTTCTACTCCTGAACTCCATCAGTTTTGTGCAATTTTTACTATGGCAAACAGCGAATTTGCAAATTCTCGACATGAGATGAGAGAAGAGAGCTGGAAATGTTCGAAAGCCTGAAGTGAAACGAGTGAACCTTGCAGGACGAGCAAACAAAAACGAAGTATTCAAGGTAATCCGAGCAAGGCAAACTAAAAACATGCCATTCTTGGCAAATTTTGTTGTGTTTGTCGTAACTGTTGCAGTGACTGTTTAAGGCGAACGGTGACGATAGTCAGGCGTAGGAATGGTTACTGAAGAGGACACCAGGAAAGCAGATATAAACACTTTTACTCCTCCTTCAGCGTGCTACGTCATCATCAGGAAGACAATAACTGCACAGTGGGAAGAACAATGCACAATATATGTATGCGCACGGCATTTGAAATGCAGAAGATAATGAAGCACGGCTGAAGAGATGCAGCCATACGGCAAGGTAGAACTTTTGGGAATTAGCTGTCTACGCAGTGTGCAAAGACGATCGGAAGGCAGTTGAAAGGGAAAGGTTGAAAACAAAAAGGCATATACTATTTTGGCTACTTCTTGGGTTCTTCTGGAAAATGCGATATCATCCTATGCTGTCAAGCGCTTTTAGAAATGATAGTACGAAGTATGAGAGAAAGCTGTTCTAGGATACCTTCAATCGCTGAGGTCTTGAGATTGCTAATTTGCCTGTGTCTTTATGTTTCTGTTTCTCTGTCGAGTTCGAACCGCCCAGAACTGTTGGGCTTTTGCAATTTTTAATGACGTTGCACTGGAGAAATACACTTTATAACGTATTTTCGTGTGAGAATTGAATCCGCCAACAGTTCGCCACAATCCCCGTCTCGCCTTTACCTCCACAAACCATTACGCATGCCGCATTTTAATACGCGCCTTCATCTTGCTGTAATTGTATTTATGAAAATCGGACGAAACGAATATCGAAATGTCGAGTTCCTACATGGAAAAATTATCCCCTTCCCTACTTCTCCCAGCCCCTCCCCATCTCCCTTTTCATGAAGGAGCAGGGAAAAGAAAGTTACAAATTCCT
This sequence comes from Toxocara canis, assembly GCA_000803305.1. NCBI lineage: Eukaryota > Metazoa > Nematoda > Chromadorea > Rhabditida > Toxocaridae > Toxocara > Toxocara canis. Next base: position 1,094,158 of record JPKZ01003130.1, read on the forward strand.
TTTTCAGCCTTGCTCACAGACTGAATTGGGCATAATCAAGATATGGGATTCCTAAGTTAAACCTCATGCACTTCTCTGCACATATTTTCATGCAACTTGGTCTAGGTGTGTTGTCGTCGTCCACCGGACATCTAAAGCACAAACGGCCATCGTCTACTTCGTTGTCGAACGAATTTAATAAGCGATGGTTTTCCCAATCTCTGGTAACCTTCCGGAGAAGCTTTTGAAGCTGCAAATTCATCCGTTACCTCACCGAAGTTTCAGTCTGTGTTCTCTTCGTAAGTTGCTCTAGAGCCGGATTTGATGCTGATTTGAAGGCGTTGATGTGCTAAACAGAGAAGGATTAAAGGAGTCGCAATAATTCTACGTAGGGTCTGCCCGAATGGCGATGAGATTTTTCCTTTCTTTAATAAACCTTTGCATCTGTTTTTTTTTTGCAATACGCAAATGCAGAAGCTTTGCGAAGATTGCAAAATTTTCTACTGTTAAACGAAACGATTTCCATTGATAGTGGCCTATTCTAGCTTTTGTGCGCATTTTGTTAATTTCTGATGAAGCAATATATGTATGTAATTGTCGTTCCGTGTCTTATATGTCTATTGTCAGCTCGTTCGCTAGTTTCAACTCACAAACAGTGAAAGCTATGATGACAAGATCTGGTCGTTGGTACCTGCACCATAAAACTTGCGCCAAGGTTCTTATCGGTGCTTCCTCCGAAAAATCCACGGAACCCGAAGATGACTGGAAATTGTGGCACAAACTTTTACAGCGTAGTTTTGGAGGCGGCGGCTTTCACAAATCAGTCAGACCAGAGGCTCAGCTTTCTTCGCGAAGGTGGTTTGGTTGCCTGGTTTGGTTTGGTTTGGTTGCCTGGGGGTCGGAATTCACTATACAACTTGTGAACATTACTCTCCCCCCAGTGAGATATATGAAAATTCTAAAACGGACTCGCGCGTGCTGTCACCATCTCAAGGAAGTCTGAAAATGGGTAGGAAAAAATCGTTCTGGAAGGGAAATAAATATACTGTTGTGCTCGGCGGTATTTTCAAAAGACACCTTGTGTACTATTAAGTACGGTACGTGTTAAAGGGAACAGCTCATTTATTTTTCTTCGTGTGCGCTTATAAACCCATATTCGAATCGCCTCCTGCACAAATCGAAAGTAACCGGCACAAAAGAGAATCAGACGATTTACTGGCAAAACAAAAAAAACAGATATTTTCGTCACAAGTAGGGCCATAAAGGGCCATAGCAACTTTACACTCGAATCACACACCATAACAGAAATACACCGCCCACCTCTGTGTGCCTTCTCCCATTGTGCAGCTGATATGAAAGCACGAGATGCGAACAGCGAAGCGCACGTGGCGATCGAACTGCAGTTTTTGTGTTGGTTGTCCGATCTGTGCGTCGGCGTTGTCCGCATCCTTGTCAGAAACCGAAATTTTTAAAAATCGTACTGCAATTAGCAGCATCAGATCCAAATGTTGTTTGTTTCTTGGTGAACAGCTCCAATACTCCCTTTTTAATCATCACAGTCACCACCGCCTCTATTTTAAGATTGAATTTTTCGTTTTATCGCATATTTAAGAAAACACCCCAGAGCTCCACTTGCTCATAATTGTTACTCAATGACAGTGAAATGCAACATAAATGAATCACCATCACAAAGGATGAAAAAAACGTGCAACACGGCAGAAATAACAACACTCGTCATTATATATACTGGTCCCGCTATCAGCAACATACTGTCGCGACGGGTGAAGTCGTCCAACTTTCCGTTTCCATCTCTCTCTGTTCGCCTCAAGCCGATGCCAGAGAGGTCCTTCCACTTTCCGTATCTCGTCATTCCATCTCATTGGAGGTCGTCCTGTTGGTCGCTTGATATCACGCGGATACCATTGGTATATTTTCTTTGTCCATCTGTTGTCTCGTATGCGTGCAACATGTCCTGCCCATCGAAGTTTGTTCCTCCAGCATTCCTCATTGACACCAGCTAATTTTGTTTTCGTTGCATATTTTACCGTTGGTTATGTGGTCCTCAGTGAGATACGCAACATCCTTCTTTCCATGGCTCTTTCCGCCACTTCTAAACGTTCCTTTTCGCTTTTTATAAGAGACCACGTTTCACTTCCGTAAGTCATTGTTTTGACGACGGTTGTATTAAAAATTTTAGCTCGTATATCTGGATCGAGTTTGGCTGTCAAAACTTCTTTCATGTCTGTGAAGCACTTCCAGCCAGCTCGTATTCTTCTGGAAATCTTCCACTCATATCGTGGCGCATATTTATTTCTTGGCCAAGATAGATGAAATAATCCACTTCCTCGATGAGTCCTTTTCGTAGTTTTATTTGTGGACCATTTTGCGAATTGCTGCGCATATATTTCGTCTTCTGTGGATTCATTGTTAATCCAACTTTCTTGCTTTCATTCTCAGGTTCTCGCACCATCTGTGTCAGTTCGGTGATGTTTGATACGCCCCGCAAACTGCAAACGTCATCGCAGTGCTGGGGAAGTTTTTTTGTTCTTTTTAAATCAAAAGTGTAACGTTTTCATTCGTACAGTGCGTTTTAGCTTTACCCATTCACTTCTGGCCTCGTTTTCTTAACACCCACTTATAATAAACTTTGAAGAAGTATTAATTTGGACAGTTACGTCAAAACAAAAAACGATTTTCCCATCGATGCCCCCAACGATAAACTTTTTCGTTGGTGGAAGCGCCGTCTAAATGTATGCTACAATAGTTCACACAGCGAGGTGCGAGCTTTAATAGTAGTGAGGCAGCTGCCGCTCAGATGCGGACAAAACCAATAAATCTGGGAAGTCCGTGTTCGATTTATGTCTACATTTAGTAGTTGCCGAGGTTGTTCGACAACTGTTCACGACAAAGAACTTGAAGAAATGTTCGCAAAATCCCTGAACACGAAGAGACTTGGAAGAGCAGTCAGAAGATGGGATACATCTGCGTTAGCACGGAAGCAGCCAATGTTTGCGTAGTTCAACACGATAGCGTTTTGCAGCGTTGAGAGTTTGTGCGTCCTTCGAATTATTAGTTAACCGTTTTAGGACATACTCTTAAAAATTAAGGAATCTATCGTAACCACTCCCTTAGCAGTGAGAATTAAGAAGTTTCCAGAAAATTAATTGTTCATGCTCGTCATCGCTTCAAGATAAACTACATGGGTCGCAGTAATACAAAGAAAATAATACAGATATAATACGGAGAGATTTATCGAGATAAAATAATATGAAGATAATATCCGAAAAATAATTTAGAAAGGGAATGAAAAAAGGTTTTTTTTGGCACACAAAAGCGCTCTTGGAGTGGGTTGAAGTGAAAGAAGTGAATGATATCAGCGAAGAACGCAGGCATTTTTCAGAAAAGACGGCCGAGTTGAAATCTTGGCGTAGTACCACTGTATAGCAGGACAACAGCGTTCTGTAGAATTGACGGCACTTTGCGGCGCACTGTTAGTTCCTCAGATAAGCTGTTTATCCACAGTAAAGCATGCCATAGGGAGAGAGCTCATCTGCTAGAGTTTTTGGAGTCTTCTTCCTGTTTATGTTTTTGAAAAAAAAAGGAGCGGAAAACTTTCCCATCGCCATCTCCATCTTCACTCTTCCCCTCCCCTTCTCCTCCACCTTCGCACCCCTTCCCATCCTTTAGGCCTGCGGTACTGGCTGAGGTGCCATTCCACATACTTCCATATCTCCATGATCACAAATTTGTCTGCTAAAGCACATATTTTGTTTGGAAGGACCGCGCTTGCCAGTATATGGCTCTATATATTGCCTCCTAGAAAAATAAAGAAGGGTTGGAAACCAAGGGGAGGGATTCCTTACGTGTCCCCGTCCAAGGAGTGTTTGCGAGACAGAACGAGTTTTCGAAGCTAATATTTCTCTAGTGCGACGTTTATGCAAGTAAACATCCGGTACGTCATTTACATAAACCTTTTCAGACCGAAAACTGGAAATTCGATGCTTTTTTATTGACTTATCATATTGACCAACTCTGACACGCTAAGAACGAAATAAGACCTCCGTAAAGAGAAAACTGGACTGGGGCGGGTTCTTGTTAAGGGCAGAAAATTCACAACGTGGAAATTCATTTCCAACGCGGAGAATTTTTAACACGGGATCCCTTGTCCCACCTCCACCGACATCCCTGACATCGACAATACGTCAGGAGGAAAAGGCGCTGTAATCTCTGTTTCATGGGTGGTCCGCATCAGCAGAATAGCACCAACATTTTATTTCTGATTGTACATCACCGTTTTTGCAAAAACGACCTATGAGCAGAATCTGCGCCCGTTGTTTTGCTTCTTTTGTTTTATTACGCAGTTTGTAGCACTCTGAAAAACTACTATGCGCTCAGTTTTTACTGCAGCCGTCTCGTTGCTTCAGCTTGCGAGAATCTTTCAATTGCAAAGGTATTAGGACTTCATACGTAGTTTTTATAACATTCGGTTTTATGTTCTCATAATTGTTGGGCAGAAGAAGCTGCTTAGCGCCTTCAAAACTGTTAGACAAGATACTAAGCAGCACTTTCGATTCCATTAAAGAACTTCATTCATTTAATCTGAATGTTCACTTTCTCATTGATGAGGACTTGAAGAACTGCCACAAGTGGGCGATCAAGTGCTTGAGGATTGGCCATTCCCGAGCACAAACGGGGATCATTTGGCGCACATCGAGAGTTTCTTTCTTCCTCTCCCTAAGAAACTGTTTCAAAATTCTCAGCACTGTTCCTGTATATGGTTGGCAGTCGGAGGTGGTTAATTGGCTCACGAGATCTTAGATATCGTTAGCGATCGTTTTAAAATCTCTTCAGTTAAATGTAATGGCAGTGCTGCTCCAAAGCAATCATGCAGAATAACACATATTTAGCCGCAATCTGCAATATGCGACGTGCATAGGAAAATTCACCAAGAAAAAAATTGCAATCGCATGCATAAAGCGGTAAAGACTTGAAAGACCGCACCGGAGTTCTTTTATTTGTATTTTACACTGCATTCTTATCGCTAAAAAACAAACAGTATTGCCGGGCATGAATAATACAATCGTTTTTCCATGCTCGTAAAAATGCTAATATGAACAAATATGTGTAAACATGACAACCAAATCGATGATTTTAGCGATCGGAAAGCAGTTTTCTGCAGCGCATCACCGCCGTTTCTAAAGAAGGTCCCAAAGGAAGGGAATTGTGTAAGTGATGGAAAAATTTAAGAATTGAAGGGGAGCAGTTAAGGGGATGAAGACCAAAATTTCATTCTAATCGCGCGGTACCGCTGAAACAGATGTGTACACATTCATCAGTCTTACTCTCATTCTTCCTGTTGAATTTCAGCATTTATCTCTGCTGTTATAAGACCTCGCCAATTTTTGTTGACAAAAAACGAGGAATGCGATTACTTTGAATCTTCTAAAAAATTGTGAGTAATGTAAAATGACAGCGCCAGTCGACTTCTTTCGACGGAAGGACCCACTTATCGCATAAATTTATACAGTCAAGCTGTATTCATTTCCGTGCAAATCTGCACAAATTGGACCGGACATGAAGGCTATTCCTCATCTTCCATATTATTTGACCTTTTTTCCATACATGACTACTTTTTTTTGTGATCTGGACTATTTCCTTCATGACGCATGGTGATATGATGCTTATCGATGAAGCTTGTCCAGAATGAAATTAATGATTCTGAAGCGGTTGATGATCCTTAGAATTTTTTGATTCACTGCGACCTTTACTTCCACAGCAATCTAACATCACCCATTCATGTGCATGTTCTTTCTCTATGCGTCGCCGAAATACAACCAGGCCAGTTGACGTTAGGGGAGTGACAATCATAAGAGAGAAGAGAAGTGGAATGTGGAAAATGTTTATGCGTTTTCATCTTCACCAAATTATGCGGTGAGCTTGTACTGTAGTATTCGTCTCACTTTCAGTTCAATATGCGTTCATGCTTTTAGCTGCGATCTCCTGCACTTTTTGTTTTTGCAGTTGAAAACAACTTAGAGGGCGGCGATTCGAAATTCGAGGCAAATCACCTACAACGTAAATCCATTGAAGCTTGGTGCTGCTCGCATCAACGGTTCATAAAAACTAAACTGAACTGAATACCGAGGTAGTGACAAAAGTAAGTTGCAAAACAACCATATCACCACTTTAAAGTGTGTTTTGCAGTGCGGTCTATTTAGGCGTTGTCGCAATTTCAATATCATGCACATTAACGTCGCTGAATCAATTCCATTCATTTTCCGTATAGTTAATTTGGGAAAAAAAACGCTTTTAACTGTCGCAGCGGAAAATAGTCGTTCTTTAAAAAAAAACCCATTTATTGACTTGCATAATTTTTGGTAACAGATAGTGCATTAAAACGAGAGGATAAAATAGAAATATACAGTGAAGCACATTACTGAAAAAGGAACAAGAAGAAGACAACAATTAGGCTTGAACTTTACTTAGAAAAGAGCAGTTAGTACGACAAAATATGCGCCATCCATAGAAACTGACCAGCAAGAAACATGTTTACATAAAAACATCGGGAAAAAGCAAAACGAGCTATAATAAAAAAAAGTTTCTGTCCATTTCGTAGAATTTACTACGCGTACAATACAAAATGTTTCACCTGCGCCGATACAGCCGTATTCGTAGAGATGCGAGCAAAAAGAGGCGCAGAAATTAAGAATAATCGTCCTGAATTTCATATTCCTACTGGGAGCTGAGAGCTGACTGTTTCGTTTGTGGTGTATATAATTTCATTTCTCTTCAACATAATCGCGCTGTTAGAATGTGATGCTGAGCATGTGTTTGTTGTGCTGATCAATCAACTAGGGTAATTTGCTGTCGTGTGCAGAAGTGAGATGTTTGTATGTTGGCGAAACGTGAGCGCTATTTTGCGAGGCACGTTCACAGTGGGTGTCAGAATGACGACATGCTCATATGAACCGCATAACGAGCCTAATTTGTATATTTATGTGCGTTTGTGTTTAGAAACGTTTTCCTTTGGTGCCCTTAATTTATTCATTCATCTACGTCCGCCAATTCGTTTTTAGAGCACTGCACACCAAACGGCAATAACTGCCGTTCGCTAACCTCATCTCACTCTCCCTGAGAATGATCTCGGTTTGCTTCTGCATTAATATGTTATAGCTGTATGTCTCCTTTCCCTGCTCAAATATTCATGTGCCAATTTCATCTACTTCAAACTTATGCCAGAACACACTTCTGAGTCGCTTCCAAAACAACTGGTAGCTTCAGTGTCGTCTCGTAGTTAATATCTGTCTTTTTCGATTTGAATTCCGTAGTAAGAATCTTCCCGTAATTTAGAGAGCAAATTTACGCTTTGCTTTCGGAGCGGCGCAAGTGACAACATGAAAAATGTCCTTTTGATCTTCTGGGCGGATGCAAGATATCGCATTTTCAGCTTCCCCAACAATTTCGAAATGTTTCGAAAAAAAAGCCTTTTTGTGGGGAGGAAGGAGGAGG